>CM031241.1:433559552-433693169 GCA_018340775.1 Taxus wallichiana var. yunnanensis | reverse complement strand
ACATGCACATAACTCTACATACTTGGCTTTTCCTTTTTCCCTTTCTTCTCGTATTTTGTCTTAAGTGACGGAACTGCTGCCCTTACCCAAGCGCAATCCTATTTAATTAATGCATTTTTGATAAGAGGCGCCCGGGTGAACCGCTACCCCGCACAGGTAGTGGCTTTGTTCACGTTTGTGATTCTCTACGATCGCCAAAATGTAAATCTTCAAACTTACACACTTTCTTCAACTCACTTTGGTCAGACATTAATGTTTTCTTTGGTTCCCCGTGGAATAAGTGTTGTTTTCCTTCATTATAGTAAAAGAGATCAAATGAGTTACCCTTCGGGTAAATGTATCAATATAAATAAATAGCCTTGTTTTCAAGCAAATGGCCCTCTATCCTCTCAATTCTCTTGTTCACTTTTTCAATTCGCTTTATGAGAATTCTATTAGTTTCAGTGTTTTTCCATCACAGTTGGCATTTCGAGGTCATATCATCTTCATTTTTAAAGTATTGTTTCATTTCTACTACATACGCTTCGGCTTAACATAGCACAACTTCATTTCTAGATCAGAATCCATTAAAGTTGCTGGTTTTGTTTTGTCACAAGGATAGTTTCGAAACTCTTAGTACACTTGTGTTGTATTCATGTAATAAATCCCGCTAGGAATCAGCATGAATCAAGCCTCCTGTTCACTTGTGCTATCTCTCTCCTACTCGCATTGAATCTGGAGTGCATATGCAAGAAAAGCTGCCATTGTTTGAATACCATCTTCTATCGATACTATCATATACACGCTTTCCTAGATTCAATATAGGACATGAAGGAATGAGGAGATCACACCGAGGGGATGAAATCACACACAACTAGATTTACCAATGTTATGTAAATGCCGTGTTTGAGCTATTAAAGTTCTAGCTACGATATATCAAATAGAGTAGTGAATTATTCTATTCTTTAGTTAGGGCAATTTCACTCGATATCACCTGGAGGAAGTTATGGGGATTTATAGTTTCTAAGAAATCGTGATTCATTCCTCACTTCGAGGTGGTAGGATCGAGGAGCCTTTTCAATTCAAAAAATATATAAGCTTAGATATTTAGGATAAAATCACAACTACATGTAAATTGCCATACTGTGCAAATACGTTGCTCATTTTTATTATGTTATTGTGATTAGTAGATTCATTTTATAGATATACTAGAGTAGTTTCTCTTTAATTTTGTTAAAATACGTCATTGAAAATACAAAATAGGAAGGATGCTTACATAGATGTAAATACCTCTTTTCAGTAATCGCCTTTATTAAATATTGAGTTAAAAGTTGAATTATTTTCAGATGACAATCATAAATAGTGACCTAGATCCCAGAGAGTATATATTCGAACCCGTAGTGCCTCAAGCAAATCTACCCACGACCTTAAAGTGCCGATATAGATCAGGACCTTTAGGATAATGGGTCTTTCCAGCTAATAGCAAACTTACAAGCAATTAGTGAGCAAATAAGAGGATTAAATATCGAAGATGACAAGAAGCTTACACATTCCTCGGTCAAACCATCCAAAAGCTATAGATCGCTTTCGATAAAACACCTAAATGACTCGTGCAAGGATTTGAACGAGAGAAAACATTTGGTTGTGATCCTTTGTTCTTCCCACATCCTAATGCAAGAGACCTCCTCATTGACATTGTATACTAGCTTACGTATTCGAGATTTCCGAGAACACCTTGTACTCCAAGAGAAAATCATACAACTTCTAGTTCTAAACGTAGGCTGAAAAAGCATATGATTATTGTATACTTGGAGAATGGATTGATTTTTCACATGAGCATAAACAGTCCACAACAACTATGAACTCACGGTTGTGATCCCCAAGTCCCACAACCCAATGGGCCTACTGAAGTCATTTAAGTATCGACACTAGGCTTACAAACATGCCGGTATTTTAGATCTTCACCACTCCCGCCGTATATTATAAGTACGCTTCTCTATATTAAACATAGAAGCCAATCAATCTAATATTTTCTCGGACTAGACTAGAAAACCAGCCATAGTTCACAAATCCATTAAATCGCCCATCACCATTTTTATTACCTTGTCTAGAGATATATACGAAGCTCCCACAGTCACTTCCCCATGTTCCAACAACTAGCAAATAGATCTCAAGTGAGAGCTCGATACTTATTGGAACCTCCGAGCAGCCATCATATATGAATGGACCATTACACCAATTCGGTGTTGGGGAGGGCCTATCTCCACCTTAGATTCATGGAGATTCCATTGTCAAGCGTATTGAGGATTTAAGATTACCTCGATTAGTTTTTTTGTATGTATCCACATTCAACATTCACTAGCCTTTCTCGACGTGACCTCGAGAGGTCAGTAAGTACGAGGAAGAGGTACTTATAGCATTCCAATACTGCAGCGTTACTTGCCTTCCATCGTATAAGAACTAAAGCCGTAAAAAAAAACAAATGGGGAAAATTTGCTCCTAATTTGCTTGATCCATGAGATTATGACCCATACTTACGGATCGTGTGCTATCATTTATCTTCACTGAGGGTAAACCCAACCTTGTCTCCCCTTAACGCCTCAGCATCTTCGACCATTATACTAGACTGACTTTTAGTCCTACCTCACCTTTTCCTCTTTCCAAGCTCATCCTCGAAAGTGCTATCAACTTCTTACACCTCACGAATGATTAAACAAGCTAATCATGTGCATACCCATCACTTGTTATCTTCTCTTGAATATGTGTACTACGATCGCTGCGCATACAAGCATGATTCTTAAGGATATATTTCATCTACCTTAGATGAGATCCCATGTTTGTTTTTACCCTAATTTTTGAACAAGAATCCTATTCTTCACCTTGGTATTGTCCATGACTTAAAATCCCTCACATGGGACCCAAATCCTTGAGTCAAAATTCTAATAAAAGATGACTCAAAGGAAATTGTCCTCTCTACAATCACAAGTATAAATAGATCGCTCCTCAAGGACAGCTATGTAAAGCTCTTCCAAAAAGGAAGGAAAGGGAGAATTTCCAAGCTTCCCGCATCGATCAAACTTTCACGAAGACCTCAAGGAGTTAATTTCTCATCCCATATAGACTTCTCTACATCGATCACTATCTCAAATATCATCAAAATAGAAAGACTTATAGCCATGGACTTGATCACGGACCTTTGACCTTAGATCTCTTGCTCAAAGAGCAAGCTACATTCACGCCATATAAAAATTAATCCACTTTTTCGCCCTCTCACCATTCGCACTCCCATTTTTCTCAAGGGACCTCTTGGAAACCTCAATGGACATTTGGTGATCATGTGACTATTATTCACCTTTAGAAAAATCAATCATGCAATGTGATTTAGTGGTCTTACGTTCATCACCTCCTTCATAGTATGACCTACTTGGCATGATCCTAACCAATCAGTGGCTTTCTTACTCCCCTCTTATCTTTTTTAATCTTCTTTATTACATATTGATTACCTTATACAGACTTGGTCCTCGACACTTACCTTTAAGGGTAATCTTATTCTTCCACCACCATTAAAATTTCCTATACCAATTTTCCCACAACTCACCCACACCTAACAAACCTAAACCCAAATCATGCCTAAAGCCTACCAACTCATTTTCATACCTCCCCATATTCTTCCCTAGCTTTATGGGGAGAACTACATCGACCCGAGGTCCCTTTTCCCCATGACTATGTAGGTAACACTCGGGTGCATGGGGCCCTCAAGGTTAGGGCTCACCACTCTCTACCCTAACCAATTCATCTTTCATCTTCCTAAATTACAATATACCCTGTACTTATTTTACCTTTTATGTTAAAAATCGGAAATTAAACCAAACAAACAAGTTTCTTAAAAATTTTATCATCATCACAACATACATTTATTATGACTACCATTCCTCTCCCATCATCATGCATACGTATTATAAACCATCTTAAACATACGACCCATCTCATCATTCATCAGTGACAAATTAATGAATCACAACTTCAACCAATTTAAATTCAACCATCCTACCCATGACCTAAATCAACCATGCCTACCATGACCTAATTCAACCATGCCTATTACCCGACTCAATCCATGCAAATCCATGACCTCAATCCTCACCATGCCTATGACCTAACTCAAAAATTAACGGCCATATGACCTAATTCATCAGAACCATGCCTATTACATAGCGACTCTGATCCATACCTGTGCTGTCTCAAACTCAACCCTACCTACGCACCTAACTCAACCATGCCTACGACCTAACTTCAACCATGTCTATGACCTAATTCAACCATGCCTATTACCACGACTCATCCATGCCTCAAACCTAACTTTCTAATCCATGCTGGTATACTCAAAATCAACCCTACTCTATGACCTAACTCTAACCATGCCTACGACCTAAGTCAAACCATGCAGCATGGACCTAATTCAACCGGCGGGTAATCCTATTACTCCGACTCGATCCATTGCCTAAGACCCTCGACTAATCCATACCTAAGACCCCCAGACTCAATCCATCGCCTAAACCAACTCCGACTCAATCCATGTCTATGACCCAACTCAACCATGCACATGACCTAACTTTCAACCATGCCTATGACCTAATTCAACCATGCTGCATTACACCGACTCCGATCCATGCCTAAGACCCGACTCCGATCCATGCCTATGACCTAACTCAAACCTACCACTATGACCGGGTCTCATTATTCAACCACGCCTGTGACCTAACTCAACCATGCCTATGACCTAATTCAACCATGCCTATTACCCGACTCACGATCCATGCTTAAGACCTCACTCGATCCTACCCAAGACTCTCGACTCATTTCGTCTCAGTCACATTCCCTCACTCGATCCATGCCTAAACCGTATATGGGCCTTGACTCAATCCATGCCTAAACCAACCCTAGCCCTACGGACTCAATCATGCCTCACTTTCACCTAGTTCCGCTCATATCATGCCAAAAATTAAAATTCTCATAAAACACCAAAAAAAATCATTAGAATTTTTTCCACCTCCATCATATAAATGAATATATGTGTCCCTATATAATATACACCAGATATCCAATCATGTACATCTCTCAAAATCATCGGGCACACGAGTCGGTATCATATACAATAAAACAAGATAAACATGATACAAAAATCTCTTCACATACACATCGGCCAGGATATGCTCAATAATACAAAACTCATACATCCACTTCCTTCTACGTATTTAGGCCTGTGATCAAAATTATAACAACCTCACAGCACGCAGTGCCGAGTATATATCAAAAATCAAAACTATGTCAAAATGGGAGCCATATATCACGTCATCCTCTCTGGGTGGACATCGTCCATATCTATATCATCTTTCCCCATCTACCTCCTTGGCCCACTTGTATCTGTGCTAGCATATCTCCCCACCCATCATGGGTGCCCCAGGTTTGGGTCCTCTATTTGCCAAGCATCAACCTAGGAATCTAGCCTCTGCGAGGCCCGGTGGCCTCACTACCTCGACTCATGTTTCCACCTGCAGGGCTTAATGGCCCCTCGTGATCTCCACACTCATGGGTGTGACATGATCTGTCCTCTCACCAGAGGACTTCGTGCACTCTATACTCAGGTATATGATAAACAATCTATCCCTACCACTTGCCAACTAGTCCTAATAATAGATCTAACATCCTCTCTCACCTCCCACAACCTAGATATGGGCACTGTCTGTGGTGGCCCCATCGGCCTTCTGACCCTATACCTATCCTGTGGGACCTCGGGTCCCCACCCTACATACGTGAATCCAGGGACCTATCCTTAGGTGCCTTTGGTGGTTCCAACTCGCCCTCGTGCTTATATCTAGGCCTTATAAAGCCCCAATATGCATTGTGCTATGGCCAACTCAAGGTGCTAACAACCTATCACTGTGCCTCGTAAGGAAGCCACCCGACCATCATCCCCATCTCCATCTCCATCCCCACCCTCGGGCCATTCGGCCCGAAGACTAGCCACTGTATTTACATGTAACTCAGCCATCCTCCACCCGAACTAGCTAGCTTATCCTGCGCACCATACCAACTAGGTAATCAGTGGTCACCACCTGCTCACCGTAGGGTGTCCTCTCGCACCGTGTGATGGTGGCTAAATCCAGCTTCCTGTCCCGGGGTGGTACTTCTCGTAAATGAGCCACCCACCACTATCTCGTGATCTCTATAACCCAACATCATCAATCCACCGGGTTACCACCTGCTCCTCCTCGCCATGTAGGTCACTGCCGCTGTGGTAGAGGTAATGACCTCTCCACGTCATCTCACCTATACTGCGCGGGGAAGGGTGGAGGTATGTCCTATGATCAGCCTAAACTACATCCTAACCCTATCCACTAGGATCATCTCGTCCTCCCCATCACAACGCCCAACTATCCATGTCAACAACTAAGACCATCTAACTCATCATGCATCCACCGGTATGAGGGATAACCCACATATGGTCTCCATATGATGTCCACTCCAGAAAACCCCTCCAATAAACACCTGTAATAGGCTACATCATGTGTAGCCCTGTCTGATCACCACTCTCCAATCATAGGTACCCATCGCCTATACCCCACCCACACCAATCTCAATGGAAATGCATCTACTTGGGGCATACCTACTGCCACACATAAACTATGTGCTCATAGGCCCAACAGTGTAGTAAAAATGTGTAACATAGGATGAACCCAGGACACCCATACACCCACAACTCTCTGTATAGATGCACCAGGAATGCTGGCACCCAAGAAAAGTGGGTATGATCTATCACCATGTCATGTAGTACCCCCATTAATGAGTGGGGAAATCTCCCTCCCTCTACATCCAGTAGTGTGAAACAACACACTGCCTCCATTAATAAAACAATGAGCCTCATCTCTCTACACGACTGATACATGTACATCCCTCCATAACTCTAGACTCCAAGGCACTATGGAATGTCATGTATACCAGGTCCCTCTCCAAACATTATTCAAGCATCAACTCCTCCCGAGGCCTCGAGGAGATCGAGTACACTCGCATCCACAGAGTATCGGTAGCCAAGATCTCTAAACACTTCCTCCAGGGTGACTATCATCTCACCCATCGGTAGGTGGAATGTGTTGGTCACTGAATCCCATCTATCGATGAGAGTGACCATCAGACTTGGCTACTAGACCGCATGCCGATAGCATTGCCGACCCCACTCAGGCCCACCTCCTCCACATGTGTTACCACTCCTCAACTGTCACCACGCCTCACACTCTCAAGATTAAAGGGTGCACCCCTCTCTCATCCGCAGCTGATCTCTCCCCTACATCCAATACAAACATCAAATTAATCCACCTTCATCATACCCATACTCACCCACTATCATTTCCCCATACCCATTTCCCCGCCTACACTAGGTTTTTCACCAACACACCCTATTCTACCCTTCCCTATCTCACCCACTCCACCTAGGGCCCTTTTCATCCCCTTTGTTCTCCAAAACCTGACTGGTGCCGGTTATCTCTAACCCAACCCCTAAACCCATAAAAGGCATCAAGTCACCTATTTCATGATCCGATTTGCCGCTTGACCCTACCGATGCCGAGCTGCAATCTCACCCGATGATACACCGGTCACTGTCGTGGTGAAAACCATGACCCCAAACCTCCATTCTCTAAAAAAACTACCTCTCACCCCACAATTCCACCCATCCTCATTCTCACCTACACCTCACTCTTAACCACATCCCACCCCCTATTCTCCCACTTACCTCTTTCCCCACTCCTATTCTACCCAATTTACCCTCCCACATTTCCCAATTTCATTTTCCCCCCTAAAACGCAAAACCCAATTTTTCCCAACCAATACTTATCACCTAATCTATCTAACAAAACACAACATGGGTTTGATCCTTACCTCATCATGCTATCGCCGCGTGGTGGCATCCGACCTGCCATCGCAGGCCCACGTGGTCTATCCCTCTCTCCGGCCTCTTCCATCACCAATCACTAACCGCACTCCAACCAATCAAATCACTCAATCTAATCCCATGGACCCACCTCTCAACTACCAATCACCCACCATTCAGCTCTCGCCAACTCAACTCTCCATTTGCCTCTAGACACTTTCCACCTTTCTCTCTCTCTTCATGTCATTTTCCCAATTCGTAAGAAGACAAATGATTTGCAAAAATGTGGATTTTTCATTTTTATAACATCCTTGACCTAACCGACACTAGTTTTACCTTCACCAGCATTGGTCCCATGCCCTACTTTACCATGGTCGGTTACCCTATACCGGCATCGGTTACCCTCGACTGGCATCGGTCACCCTCTCTTCTACATTGCCCCCAATTTCACCCTATTACCCTACCATCACTCTTTTTTCCCTCACCCAATGTTCACCTGACCATTCACCTCACCCTCCTAACCTCATCATTTACTACCTACCCTTGTCCTCATTTGGGGACTCATTATTTTACCCATACCTCAACCCTACCCGTGCCGTGACCTAGATTCTTGGACCTGGAACATCATTAGTGACCTTTGACCTCATGTGTTTACTATACCTTGTATTATTACCTGTTGATTGACCTAATGACCTTACCTTGCCTCTTACCATGACCATTTATCCTGACCCTACCTTTGGTGTACCAGAACACACCTAAACGTTCCTACACCTGACCTGCATCATGTTTCCTGACCATATCCTATACCTTGGATACCGTAATCACCTTTAACCTTGTTTGATAAACCTATCGACCTTTTACAATGTAGATTTTGTCTACTCTTCAGCCTAGTACCATGCTAGAGTTTATACATGTGCGTGCATTTGACTATTACTACCTTTCACCTCACCCATTACCTAGATTACCCGAGTAAACCTTTTTACCTTTTTTTCCTACATTTCCCACCTTCCTCTTCATCACATTCACCTTTTATCAAACCACTCACCGATTCTTCCCTTCTACCTCATCGCTTCTTTAGTTTGAGGGGATCACCTTCACCCACACATGGGGCAAACCACATCTTATTTTTGTCAATGTCACTTACCGATACAAGCTACACAACAAAAAGGGGAAAATGTAGACACTAAAATTAGGTCACACTCCCCTTGGTCCCTCATCAAATAAATACTTTGAACACATCCACCTAGCCATGGCCCCCTTCACCCCTACTATAATATTAATTTAATTATTTAAATTAAATTAATTCATTATCCTCACAATATTTATTATTTAAATATCCTAATTGAGATAATGCCCACATATCCACCTCACCTAGACACCTCATCTAGCCACCTCACCCTAAGACCTATTCTTAGTAAGTTGCCATAACTAACTAAGACTTACCCAAACCCTAAAAATCAATGCCTACATTCCCTCTAACCACATTCCCACATGTTAGAAGGAAGCTTCCATCTAATCCATGGAGTAAATGAAACAAGATCCTAGAAAATCAAGGGGATCTACCTAGTTTAGTAAACCTAGGAAATCCCACCCTAACCGACACCGATTACCCTTAACCACCGCTGGTTAAGCCAAACCACCATGTTTTACATTTAACTCCCAAAACAACCTTATTTTGAGGTTGGCACATTTTTGAGAGAGAGACATCTTCTGAGAACAAGTGACAAAACCAGAGCTGCATGTAAGTAGAACCAACATCTCATACAAGCATCAAAACACCCATAGCTAGTACCTAAAGCAATCACACAACCACCTACCTTCACGGGAGCATCTGGGAAGCACCAACACTACACCAAGTTCATTTGATCACCCACCATTACCAACCAGGCATCAAGCTCATACAAATAGTAAGTTTGTTAACCTGCATTGTTCCTTGTCATTTGAGCAGATCCTTTTACATTTGTTATTAGTTTCTACTTTCATTTCCATTCCCCACCATTTTATCTCCATGAAAACTTGACCATCCTTTTCCACACCATTGAATTTTCCATATCTGACTTTCATCATTCCTATGTGCATATCCAGATCCATACAAATCTCACCATTTCCCTTCCACCTTCATCTAATCCTCAGATCTATCACCCAACCAAGTTTTATTGAGTTTCCTGTACCCGACCATACCGATGCTGATCACCCATAACCATCACCAGTTAACCTAAATGATGACATCGTCTATGTCTTTATATCAAAACCCAGATCGTGAGCCTAAAACCACCACCAAATACCCTAAACTACCCAAAACCTGACCTTGACCAATAACAATATCGACAGTGACCTTGACCTTCAGATTCAATCATAGCCTAGCCTGTTGTGAATGAATTTTCTTATTATAGATGAATGAGATACCTAAATCATTTTAACTACAGTAGGATTTACTTTATTACCAACATTAAGTTGTTTTAAACAGTGGATTGACATACCATCTAGGAAGTATCACACTTCTGGATCTAGCACACACTAGGTAGTCCACTACATATATTGTTTAAATTTTATTTGGTGGTCTTGTGTTCCATTTCAGGTAGTTCCTCCAAGAAAAAAGGAAGCTCTCACGATCATCTCTGTGGATCGTAGGAGTCAACATGTGCAATAACAACCTATCAACCAACATCTCAACAGGTATTCGTCCCTAGCCATTACCTCATTTTTTTCGTCATTTTCTAAGAAATGCTCTGTAATTAGTGTGAAGCAGGGATCTTTATTTTAGGCATAGGGAATGAATTTATTGTTAGGTTGGGAAGATGTGGCTAAATCTAATTGATGAGTAAGGTTCGATTAATGGCGCCATAACCCCTAAGGAGTGACGGGTTTGATGGGCGGGAGATGATATAGGTGTGTAGGTGTTTGGGTATAGATGCATGTATTGGGTTGTGGAAATGACATGGAAGGTGTTCCAATAGTCATGGTTGTGGTTTCGGGTTTGGTTATTGAAACACTTTTGGATGATCATTGTGGAGGCCAAATGTCGAGTGACAACGTGATTACATTTGGGTTGAAGAAGGAAGTATAAGACATCCCCAAAGTAAGGCTCTGCTCAACATAATCCGGAGATCGACCAAGCATAGAAAATGGTACCGCGCTACAAGTGGGGCCAATTTGGATCGAGTGCCAATCCCTAAAATATGTTTTGAGAAACAGGAAATGGTTAGTCGACAGGACTGCGGGTAAGAGAGCCAAAATCAAAGTTAGTACAATCTTGGAAGGCCAATGGAGAATGGTCACCTAAAGGCAATGGTGTTTCTACAAGATCCTCTATGGGTAAAGGAGATGATGAGAAAGACGAGGTATAATATTCTTGCAATGGTGTAGGGAGTGGACATGTGTCCCCTATGGGTAAGAAGTGCTTGATTCACATAGGTACCTTTGAGAGGCGAAGACAGACAACGTGCCCCAGTCTGAGATCTTTCATGGGTGAAGAAAATATGAATGGGGCTCCTCTATGGGTGTAGAGTAGATGAAATAGCTTCTATGATGGTAGGAGTTTGGGATAGATTTCATCTATGGAAGAGATAAGGAGTGATTGGGGGAGCAACTCGTATGTCATTAAAAATAAGCGTGGACCTCAGTTGTATGCAAGGATGCGTTATCATTGGTTCAAGCATCACCGGTTTATTTTGGAAGATGGGGCATGATTAGAGAATGGGTTTTGAAGGTATGTAGTTTTTTAGGTTGGCCGGTGCATTTGGGTTATCCAAGAATAGATATTCATTTTCTAACATTTCTTGGATGATATTCTTAAAGGTGATGCGATTACCATCGCATTTATGACCTTTCACATGATGATATTTGCAAAAGTCATGTTCTTGATACCACACCAAGGTGGGTGGCGATCAATGTCAAAACTAGTGTGTGGTTTTATAGGTGGAAGGGTAATGGCACCTCAACCTTAATAAGTTTGCCCAAAAAAATATTATGGATGTTCCCTTATCAAAGGGATGGTACTTTAATTTTTCTCATATGAACTGGAAATTTTAGGCGAGAGAGATTAGAAGAAGCTTTTGCTTGTTTTATGGGTGAGAGGTCCAACCTTGAGAACCACGGCATTGAAAGATCCTTTGGATTTTGAATAATTTGTCTCGGGAGTTTCAAAGATGAAGAATCATCATTCGATTTGAATGCATAGTGTTTTTCATTATGCAACTAAATTTTCTTCTTCTTTGATAGCACGAATCTCAAATTTTGCGTGCCATGCAGTGAATGCATCATGGAAGGTGCGGAAGGTATGCACTTGTAGCTTGGTGAAATGTCTCTAGTGTGAAAGCCCAAGTAAACAGCTCTCCATGAGTTTAGTTTGAGGTAATTGAAATGTGATATGGTTAATTAGGCTATTCAGCAACGAGTGAAAAGTTCTGCTGATAGACTCGACATCACACCGTTGTTGAGTGGAATAGAGATCAATCATGGTGACTTTCTTGACAATTTTGATTGAGAAGTGGTCTAAGAAGGCTTGGGCTTCTTGATTAAATGAGTAGATGGAATATTCGGGGTAGCTCACTATACCTCAGCCTAATGCATGTCCTGGCCGTCAGGACATCGGAAGGTGCATAGAAATAAAGTGTCATCATGGGAAATCAAGTAACACCCATGTTTGAAGGATCTAAATGTTGTTGCAAGTCTTCTTTACTATTGAAGCAGCTTAAATTTTGGCATTTCCCAATGTACAGTGTATGGGAGAATAGGAATGGATGGATGAATGGGCTCATTACAGATTTCATCGTAGGTGACATAATTACATGAGATAGACACCGATGTTTGTAGAGTGTGCCATCCTTCCCATCATTAATTTGATGAGGTGATTAGTAGGTTGGTGTATGAAGGGTGCTTCTGTGGTGTAAGAGGGCTGGTTCTCGAACATGTGATGTGGGTGGAGATTCAAGTGTATGGTGATGCCAAATACGAAGGTTGAGAATGGGGGGTGACATGGAGGATATATACCGGGTAATGAATGATGGATGAGATAGGTGGTTGATGATAGTATGTGGATGTAGGTGGGGAAGTCAAGTAGTGATTTGGGGTAGAGGACGCTGTGGGATGGAGAGAAAAGATTTTGGAATGGAGTAGGGGTCACCAACACCATGGGTTGTTGTGTTACAATTGGTATATGTGAGATAATCAGCACAGATGGGGTTATGCTCTGGGTGGTGAATGAAGGAACAACCGATACTACGGGTGTGACTAATGTTGCGTATGTAAAGATCATAAGTGTGTGTGGGGCCTATCTCTTGAAAAAAGCTGGGGTAAAGGAGGTGAAGGTAACACCAACTAGTAGGGGTTGATGTAGGAGTGGGGAAAAGGGCAGGAGAGATGGATATGGGCATGCCATATATCAACTAACTTGAGGAATCCCGAGTGGATGAGTGGGAAAGATAGAATTATAAGGCTACGGATTCTAATTGAGGAGTCATGCAAACTCCTCATTGCCTATAGAAATGGTATTAGTCGGGTCGAGATCCATGGGTGATAGAATAGAAGGTGGTAAGGGACTAGGTGGGAGTGGTTGATGCTTTGGCATGGAATATAAGAGCATTAGTTTGTCTATGAGTCAACACCATGTGAGTAAGTGTTGACCTGGTAAGACTATACTTTATCGATGACATAAAATAACGAAGATAGAGGAAAATGAGGTTGGGAGGGTGAATTTGGTCAAGGTTTGGATTTTGAAAAATAAATAAAGACACCGATGATGGTCAGGCTGACCGGTGATGGTTAATGGGGAACTGAGATGTTGGTCATAAAGAACCGATGCTACAGTATCGTGGAAAAACACCAGTTTCAGAAAGTGAAATAAGACTGATGAATGTGTAATGGGGAAATTGTGTATGACAAAAATATCAACAGAGGGGAATAGGATGGTGCCCTGAGGGCCAAAAAAAAAATAGAACAGAAAGAGTGATGAAGGCTATTCTAGGAAAATAAAATGGAAAGCTAAAGATGACACCTGGTTAGGTTTAACCAACGATCGTCGAGATGTGAACTGTAATGATGGCGAGTCACTTTGACCAACACCAGATTCTTATGAAATGAGAGAGAAATGAAGAAACTAGGATTTGTGAATTAAATTTGGTGAAGAATCAAACTCATAAACTGAGAATGAGAAGATGGGGCCCTGGTGCACTCAGACAAAGTCAAAATACTCCAACTATAATGGTGGAGTGTGCAAGGAAGAAGAACAATGTAGATTCATAGTCTCACACCTCAAAACACAAGTCAAGAGGAATGCTAAGAAAAACACGATCCTAAAAGTGATTTTCTTATGTTTGTTTAGCTTATGCTATTTAGAACTAACCATGTGAATTCGAATAGAATTTTTGGTTGGGAAGGTGTCCTACGAAGAAGGATATCTAAAAGGTGAGGTTTTAGGTTATGTTATGGTGGGGTGCTCTCTGATAGGTGACTAGACAAAGATAACTAGCTGGGAGTACCTACCAATCCTCTGATTGTGTGATTGTTGACAGGCATTCCTAGGTAAGATGTCGTTTAAGAAAATGTGTATATTCAGATTTGTGTAGTTTGGTAGAAGAAGAAAGAGAGTGCTTTCTATGGTTCAATTGTGTCAACCATTAGTTGGGCATGACTTCCACATATATAGGTTGCCCTCATTTTAATGTGAACTAAAAATGTAGCAAATCGAATGCAATGCAAGTGTTTTAAAAACCCAAATCGAAATATTATTTTTGATGTAGCAAGTGATGAATAGGAAGAGGAATGCTCTTTCACTAATGCAATGCGAAAAGAAAGAAGAATGTGTTCTTTTTAAAGCACCAAAAACATGATTGCTTTTAGAAAATAAAGAGAGGAAGAATGATTCCAAAGAAGAAAAATTAATGTGTAAGATTTTTGAAGGGAAACAAACACACAACTTTCACCTAGGAATGAATAAATGCAATAGAGCCCCTGATGGGTCCCACCTGGGGTGCCAAATTTTTGACCATCTTTTTTATGTTTTTGATGAAATGGATAGAGTTATGGGATGAGGAGGAATACCTGTCATGTTGGTTTGTTGGAGGTTGATGCACACATTCGACTTCTCGATTCAACGATGATTGTGAGAGCTTCCTTTTGGCTAGGAGGAACTACCTAAAATAGAAAACAAGACCACAAAATAAGAGTTAAACAATATATGGTAGTGGACTACCTAGCATGTGCTAGATCCAGGAAGTGTGATACTCTCTAGATGGTTGTCAATCCATTGTTTAAAACAACTTAATGTGAGAAATAAAAAAATTCCTACTGTAGTTGATATGATTTAGGTATCTCATTCAAATACAATAAGCAAATCTAATCATAACAGGCTAGGCTATAATCAGATCTAAATGGAGGGGTAATTGTCAAGGTACTGGGACTAGTCAGGGTCAGGTTCTAGGTTGCTTAGGTCACTTGGATGAAGGTTCTTAGGTTTTGTTATTAGAAAAGGTATTAAACACAGAGATCGATGTCATTCTCGTATAGCCGATGATGATTTAAAAGGACCAACAGTGGTCATGGGTAATTGGTGTCCTGTAGGGTTGGGGTGAAATAAAATTAATGGGATCTGTCAGTAGATGTTAATATGAGGTTAAACAAAGACAAAGGGGGTAGATAGAGTCTATGGGAATCTTGTGTATACTCATATATGTGAAACAACTGGATATAGGTGATTTAATGGTGTGGGTTGAGGAATGGTTTTGTTTACGAGATTGGTAAATGGTAGGGGAATGGGAGTGCAAGTGGAAACTAATAACAATGATAGAAGAACTTAATAGAATGAAGTCGAAATAGATGATGCTAGTTAAAATTATACTTACTATAGTACAGATTCAAATGGTTGGATGGTGATGGCGGTTGATCAAAGGAATGATGTTTAAGTACTCACGAAAGCGCTCCTAGAATGTTACCGTGAGTGCAATACCTTTGGATATGTCCTGGTGTTGGCTATGGATGTCTGGAGGTACAAAAAGGATCTAGTCCTACTTGCATGCAACTCTCTTCTCTTCTCCTTGATTCCAAAATGTGCCAACCTCTCCCATAAGGTTCCTAAAGTGAATAAATGGTAACCAACGATGGTTCTTGATTGACCGGGTGTCAATTTTGGGATGACCAACGATCGGTTAAGGTGGGATTCCCTAGGTTTACTAAAAATGGCAGATCTTGGCAATCACTTGGGCCAAGTTTGTTTTATTCTCACGGATCAAAATAAAATTTCCCTTATAATGAGTGGGAATGTGGTTAGAGGAATAATAGGCATGTGATTTTAGGGTTAAACTAAATCTTAGCTCATTAAGGTAAGTGGGACTAAGTCTTAGTTAGTTATGGAAACATGCTATGAATAGGTCTATGGTGAGGTGGAAATTAGTTTAATTAGGATAATTAAATAATAAATATTGTGAGAATAGGTATTAATTTAATTTAATTAATATTAGTGTAAAAAAGGGGCCATGGTTGAGAGGAACATGTTTAAGTTGGTTATTTGACCAAATTATGGGGAGTGTGACCAAATTTTGGTATCTACATACTCATCAAACCCTAACCCAATTTACTTAAAAATACCTTATCAAACCATAGGAAAATTTTGTTAAGAATATTTCTCTAAAATCAATAAATGGACTAAAACAACAACTAAAAACCCTTAAGAAATGACCACAAACCTAAAAACATAGAATTGAAAATTTGAAGTTTAAGGAAAATTTTCCTTGGTGCATGGGGTCCCCTCTAGATGCACAGGTTCTCACAGTAATGTACATGTGCTCACAGTGATGCATAGGTGCTCACATTGATGCATGAGTACTCACAGTGATGCATGAGTTTTTCTCTGTCACATTTTGCACAATTAGTTATACATTAGTGCTTCCAGTGAGGCACAAACTCCTTTTTGCATGCACATGCACATTTTTCACTCAAATCCAAAAATTTAGTGTTGCAAGGGTACTCCTCTGAATGCACAGGCACTCTTCTGGATGCATAAAACTCCTCTGGATGCATAGGTGCCCCTTTTCCTATAGGTGGTAAAAATCCAAGTTTTTGAGGAGATTTCTTGAAAAGGTCCAATCTTTGGTATTTTGAGGGAATTTAAATGGGGCTTCACCTCCTTATATCTTGTAATGATAACATGAAAACACAACTTCTACCACTAATCTAGTTGAAACAACTACCTAGCTACAAAATTGATCTACAAAACTTTGAAAACTACTCTAAAAATCTTGAAAACTTTGAATTTAATCTAGGAAATTTGAAAGTAAGATAGAAATATTTGAAGTTAATCTAGAAAAACTTGAATCTAATATAAGAATTGGAATCTAATCTAAGAAAACTTGAAATCTAATATAAGAAAACTTGAAATCTAAAACTTTTAAAACTATGTTAAAAATCTTGAGAATGAATGCAAATGGGGTTTGACTCCCACCGAGCGTGCCAAATGATAACACCCCAAACTTTTAACACAAATTAACTAGTTTAAAGAAAGATCAACACCATAATGATCTAAAGTTAAATGCAAAGCTAAGGAATGAAACATCAATGATAAAATATTAATAACACAAAAATGGAGATTAAATGAAACTAACATCTAACATTTAAGCATTCCTACTAGTATGTTTGATTAACTAACATAAACCTAAATAGATCTAGAGCAATCAAATTGGGAATGGTTGCTACTCCAACAATAGTGAGAAGATCTCTCTAACACAAACTACAATGCCATGCTAGATATTCTCCTACTAACCATATGAAGGCTTTCAAAAATATGAGCATCCGAATCCTTAAAGGAGTTTAGGCTCTTTAACATATGTATTATATGAGGCTACTAATCAAAGGATGGTGTAAAGTTTGGAAGGTAGTACTTAGTATTATTTATAGTTTTACTTTTAGGAAAACTTGCATCTTGGTGCATGTGGTACTAAAATTACAAAGAATATTTAGAATTGCTAATCATGATTAGGCTTTGTTAATCATAACTAGTGAATTATGAAATGATTAGGATGTTAGGATCCTTAATCAATCATTTAGGGTGAACTAAGAGGTTAGGGTATGCTTTTGAAGCTTGTTTGAGACGTTGTGGAGAGAAGTGGGGTAATTTTGAATGGTTGGAAGAGGGGTTTAAGCCAATAGTGGGGTATATTGACCAAAACAAGGGCAAAATTGGCTTAAATAGATAATAATGCTAATTGTTTTCTCGGAAGAGGATAACAACTTGCGATTTCATATCGAATGGCATCTTGAATGTGGAAAAGGGTGGATAATTAGAAAAGAAGTGTTAATTAACCAAAATAGAGGAAACATATTAGTTAATTAGCAAAAATCACTAATTATAATGGAATTGTTAAGAATGAGAGTGATTTGGATGCATTTCACATTAAGATTGCAAAAGTGGAATATAGGTATCTATAGTTAGGAATTAATTGAGTCATAATAGGTTCATCTACTTAAGCTTATAAAATCTAGATAACTATGATGAGATGTTAGTGAGGTGATGGGAAGACAAGTTTAGGTGAGTTGTGCACTCGTCTAATCTAAGCATACATAGTATAACTATAAAACTTTGTCCAAAGTAATGTAATTGTTGGGTACATTTTCTAATCACCATGATTCCTCAATCCCGAAGTGTAGGATACATGATGGAGTTACTAAGTGAACTCTAGGTAGACACTAGAGGATCAGTCACAAGATCTCACTAGCACAACACGATAAAACCATCAAAGCTAAATATGAACATTCAACTAGATGTTAAGGGCGGTCGTGGAGATCGTGATATGTAACCTTCTGAGGTATACACAAGGTTTATTAATATGATAAAGGATGGATCAAATTGTTAATACTTGCTGCATAAACTAGTTCAACTAGTTTCCAAAATAAATTATGTAGAGGATGTGTGCTCATTGTTAATAGAAACTAACTTGTTGTATTAACTAGCTGAAGCTAGTAACCTGATTTGTAATGCAAAGGAATGTCTATATGTTGTGAATTTTTTTTATTGAATTGGATTTAATTTTTAAGGTTGTTACAACCATGGTTATTTGATACCTTTCTTGTCATTGCTTGTCATTGTTTTCCATTATTTACTTCGGGCTATGCCATTTTTCTTGTGTACACACTCGTATGGTTTGGCCACTTCGGCCTTGATATTCTACGAAATCGTGAGCGATGTCCCATGTTTTCAATCTAATTTTTTGTGGTCTAATTTGTCTACATTCTTGATTGTCTACATTATCTTCTTACTTGTTAGCTTATAAATTGTCTTATATATGCATGTTTATCGTGTTTGCACTAACACTTATTTCCTAGCCACTTTGTTTGTGTGTGCCTTGGTTTCTACAAAGCACATTTCCTCCCCCCGTCTGGAATCTATTTCAAAAATGTTTGGCCTCCTTTAGGATTCATACTCCTTGTGATGTTGCATGCACCCAAAAGAGGGGGTGTATTCACCTGCATGAATCATTCACCCCATATAGAAGTTTAAAATCAAAGTACAACATGATCTTCATGAGTCTTAATGACCCAAAACTTAACTTGGGTCCTCAACACAACACATACATTAGTTCTTAAACTATACACTAGCACATGGGTGCTCTTGACCCTTCTTATGTAACTATGACAAAGGGGAAATTACATAGTTTTCTCAGATAAATATTGTTTTTGGTAGTTTACACAACGGATTTCACAAGACACACGCTTCTTCAACACTTAACATGCATGCAAATTACATCTTATTTTCTATTTTTGTGTTGGATTGGAATGGATCAGATTTGAATACACTAGCTGCATTGATGTTTATATCTAGGGAAGTAGTCAAAGGTTGGAGAATAACACTAGACCTTTATCCCTACACTTCTCCCGCACTTAGCGTGAGATTGCCTAAAAATCACAGATCACAACCGGTGTGAGATCACCTAAAAACTCACATTGTAGAATTGGCTTGAGATCACCCAAAAACTCAAGATTTGCATGATATCACTTAAAAAATTATTCTTCTACAACATCTTCAGGATTCTTTCTCTCTTTCACTCATCATGGATCAGGTGCACATGTTTATTTTTGCATTTTTACATATCTTTTACACACTTTTTACACATTTGTATCAAATTTTTCATATACATGAATTTGACTACTCATTTTCTCTTCTCTTTTACATGTCCGTCTTTATGGGAAGTAAAAGTCACATCATTAAGCATCATCACCTAAATGAAATCTACACATACTCTCTCATCCCTAGGGTCATTCATTTTCACTTCTTTTCTCTATCTTCATGCTTCACTTTTATCACTTCACACTTTTCCTTATCTCTAAACATGTATTCGCCTTCGATTTACATGGATATTAGGTACGCATATCTTATCAACTTTATGTTATTTTGATAATTCACTTAACAACATAAAGTGGGGGAAAATATAGACACAAAATCACTCACTTTGGGTATATTTCTAGTCCTGATTAGATACCACTATTCATATGATTCCTAAGCGAGAAAAGTAATAATTGATTGATGTCTTTGGCCTCTTTGCTTGCTTTCTATTTTCCTTCTTGGTCTTACACACCTTCTTTCCCAGTCTGCCTTTCGATACTTCATATTTTATGAGTCCGGACACTGGAGCCAAAATGACCTCATCCCTTACTAGGCACCCCCAAACTCTTTGCAGTATCTTCCTCACATCTTTTGGGTCTTTTCTACCATATGGAAATATTATTTCTTAATAATAATCCTTTTAGTGGTTAATTATGAAATTCAAGAAAGGGAATCATATAAATACAAATATTTTTTTATCCATAATAAAGGGCCAAGATGGAAGCATCTCTTTCTACTATCACCTAAGGTTACATACAAAGGCATTTCAAGAGCATCAAAGAATCCATACAAGAGGTAATGAATTGCATTATTATGCATACACTTCATAGGAGAGGAAGTTAATTTTTCCATGCACACATCTATCTACATTTTCTACATTTGGATATTGATTTCTCAGTGCAACTTTCAAAAGATCCATCTAGGGAATGATTCTACACACATAAACACAAAATTACATGGAGTTTGAAATGTACTACAACACCTAGATCGTAATTTTCCTCAATCGGGTGACCACCAGGGTCAGTCTAACTCCCCATTTGCATCTTTTTTATTTTTAGGATTTGATGTGTTTTGGGGTTTTATAGGTGCTCTTTCTTATTTAAGGTTTTAGTTTACTTAAAATGAAGTACAACGACATACATATGACTAAATATGGCATCCAAAGAACATCTTTTGACCTTGCGAAACTAATTTTTGGCGTTCTGAGAAGTCACAGTGCACCCATAGAAGTGTCTATAAAGACTTAACACCCTTAGCCTTGTTCACAAACTGCATTCCCGACATTATTGACAATTTTGCATTTTTCTAGGTTCGGTTTTGACTCTTCATTTTCTTGTTTCATCAATTTTCCAGCTTAGTACATTTTTATAATTATTAAGAATTAGCTAAGTGTTTCATCCTCTCTCTTCCAAATAGGGTTTCATATTTTTAGAGCTTATTTGCTAATATCAAATATGCACTTTATTGTCTATATCTACACCGTTACATAAATAGTTTTTTCTTAATCAATGGTTGATTATCCAAAATATGATCTTCTACTAGTTAATCCATGGAGCACTTGACCACGGTAAATTTTAGTTGATAATATTTGTTAATTCAAGAATATCCTAGTGTTTTTAACATTTACATTTTTTGAATTTTTAGGGTAGGAATTAGGGCTAGGTCACCTAAATATTTTAGGTACAAATTAATGTTATGGGCCAAATGCTAGTTTTTATACCAATACTCATCTGTTTTAATTCAAATCACCTTTAGTGTGAAATTGAAGTTTTCCATATTCTTCTTTACATATATCCTACATATGTATTTAAAATTTTATATGAAAATTCTAATTTTTAGGTACAAATAAAATATTCCTTACAATTCCTTTGGGCTTTAAAGATCAACATTGACTATTTATTACAACCCTACATTAAGGAAATTTTTAATTATTATCGTATTCTATCGTGCATTTGTTTAAAAAAGGCTCAAATAAAAAATGGAACCAACCAAGATGTACTTGTATATGATAATACTGCCGATAACATTGTTTAGGCTCATTTGACACTAGAATATACAAGGCCACCAACTAGTAGCATACACAATGCTACCGCCGATAGTATTATGTATGTTATTGGTGAGTAGAATACATAATGCAACCATTCAATAACCTTTATGTATGTTATCTCTAAGTAGCACTAAAAATTCTATCTGTTAATAACATACACAAGGACATCAACCAAGAGCATAAAATTTGATTTTTAAATAACATTGTGTATGCTAACAGATGATATCATAAATCGATGTTGTTTTTCAACAATATACACATTGTTAATAAATAAGCATAGTTAATGCTACCGGTTTGCAACATACAAAGTGCTTAATGGTAATAAATTGCTAATATTCACACACATATGTTTCACCCCACATTTATAATTTTTAATATTTTTCTTTAAAAATATTTTATTTTAAAATTACACTTGGATAGTTTTGTCATGCAAATGTGTAATAGGAAAATTCCCAATTTTCAAGCATGACAATGGACCCCAAGTTGATGTTCAATTTTTTTGTAGACCATTCTAGGCACTTTCCAAGGTCAACCCTATCCATGTGTCAATATTATCCCATATATCTGAATAAGTCTCATACATCATGTCACTAATCCCATAGGTGATTTAGGGTTTTCCGTTCTTTCCAAGTACTTCCAAGGAAAGATCCATCAAGACAAGATTTTTGGCCAGTAAGGAAAGGTCAATTTCTCTCTTTTCGAGGCTTGTGTACACCCCTCGGAATTGAATGAAAGGAATAAAATCATCATGTATGTTTATCAAAGGGATGATAATATTTTACAAGAATTTTGTAAGATTCTGGAGGTTCCAATAGTTATGCAAGTTTTGCCCAGATTTCAGAAAAGTTGATCTTGGAGGCCTAGCAAGTGCATAATGCCAAAACAACTCCTAAGATTTAGAAGTGATTTTAGGAGCTTCAAATGGATTTAGGTGTCTTAAAAAAATATATTCAAAAAGGTATTTCATATTCCTAGAGTATATTAAAATTATATTCTTCACAACACCTAGGCACATTTTATCCACATCAAGTGTTTTGCATGCACAATCTTAGAGATAGAAAAAAATGCATATTTTTAAATGATAAAATGATAGAATCAAGATATTTTACCTCTACCATTGGATTTTGAATGAAATTTCCAGGTGGGATCATATAAAATTTGGTGTAGATAGTGTAATAAAATTCTCCACCTTACCATTCAGCCCCAGGACCCCAATATGACCTTCATTAAGCCGCTTAAACATATGTGCACATTTTATAGCCCCCTCACCTCTCCGCCTAAGAAAATCACGCTCCACCACATGGCCCAATAGGGATGGGGAACATGTTTTTGAACCAAATACATCAAGACTTTGGTTAAATTGGTGTAAAAAAGTGTGCTCCTTCCTATCTTGTAAAATTATGCAATTGTTTCTAACTGTTGCACTACTTAGCTTCTTCAGTGCGCGCATGCACAAAATAACTTCCACCTCCGAAAATTCCTTCAATCCTCCATTGTTGTTACTGCCACACCTTCTAGAAAACCTCCATCATCCATTTATCATACTTAAACATTTATATAGTGAGAAAAGAGGGGATTTCCAAGTAAAACCCACGAATGTGAGCCGTCAAAACCTTATGCTCCAAAATGAAGAATTGATCGCATCTCCCAAACCATGCATCAAATATTCATGAAATTTTGGGAAAATTCCTCATCCAAATGCCTTAAATATGGAAAAGAAAAACTTGAAACACTTAACTGATATTTAATGACACCCATCTAAAATTTTGTGCCATACTAGTGCTCTTCCTTCATTCGTCATAAATTCTAGGAAGCAGATTTGAATTGAAAATATAAATAGAGGTCAAGAGAAAAAACCCAAAATGAATCCAAATAATTTTTAGAAACCCAACACTCGAAGTTTATATTCCAAAAATATCAAGTTCTACTACTTCAAACTTTTCATTTTTAGTAAATTTCCAAAATGGTAAACTCCTCCAAAAGAAAGAACAATGAAAATCACACAAACAAAAAACTAGGGCACGTGGGTCAAAATTTTGAAAAAGAAAAAGAAAATTAAATTTCCAAAATGGAAAGTTATTTTAATTGACCTAATACATCTCGTGCTGATCCTAGAACATGAAATAAACACCTCACTACAAACAACAAGGTGAAAAAGTGGCACCTAAAAATAACAGATTCTTCGGGACCTAGTTTTGAAAATAGTAGTTTTCGATTCCAAGTGTAAAAAGCTGAGATGGGTTCATTTTCACTCATATTTATAATTTTTGGGATCTCTTTAGGTTGTATGATGGATTCATGATTCAAATATAAAATGATAAATCCACGAGGATCTAGAAAGCATCATCTTGAGTCCAATTATGTCCCGCAACAATGAGGTGAGGCATCATAAGACGTGTGATGGATCTATCTTCATCACTCGAGGATATGGGTGGTTCAAAATAAGATTTCCAAATAAATATCAATGAGTTAAAATGGTTCATAGATAAATTATAAAATATTTTGATCGTGAGTAGTGCCCATGTCCATCCAAATCTCATATTGGAAGTCCTGAAATAGTGTTTCTCAACACTCATTCCACAACTCAAGAATTCCAAGCATCACATAAAAGCTAGGAATTGGATCATCATTGGCAAGGATAAAGTGTTCAAAATGTACTTCATCAAATATTTTTGATGAGTAAAACAATGTGGCTATGTAGCAGAATGTCATCAAAGATTGTTCTCCATCCTCCAACTTCTTCAAAGTAAACCTTAGTGAGAAACATGTTCGTTTCAACCAAGTGATAGTTCAAAAATTCTAAACACTCAGTTTGAGGTGTTCATGCATCATCTGAATGAGGTTTCTCATGGTGTAAAATTTTCAGGGATCTAGAATTCCTCACATTGGGACATTTCATAAGATCAGTTAAGAAAACAAGGCGAAGGCAACAAGGCATTATCTTCATCAACATCCCTCCTTCCATATCTTCTCTCATTATTCCTCTTCTCCTATACCCTCTTTCTAATTCCTCATTCTCTGTATTCATGCTAGTTTGTCTTATTCATTAAAATGACTTTATAAATTTAAATTATAAAAGTCCCTTTAATTTATAAAAAGTGATCTTAATTTCCTAGATCAGTAGGAAGGTGAAAAGTTAGGATTTGAATGATAAAACTAAGTGTGATGTGGGGGGAGAAGAGTCAATTCACATTGCTATAAATTGGGGATGGCTTCTACATGCTAAAGGATCCCATAAAATTACTTTTTGAAAATTATGCACTTTGTAGGAATAGTGGATTGCAATATGTTGTTGGAATTTGTGTTATCCATATTCATGAAATAAAGCTACATTTCTTCTAAATGTTTTGTTATTTTCTCTTTCATTATATAACTTGTGTAAATTTTAACAAGGAATAGAGTTTCTACTTTGTAAGATGTATGAATGTGTGTAACTTTGTATGTATGGTTTCCTCTCATTGTTGACTTAGATAAACATATTTGCAAAAAATGCATCTTGTGTTTCTTCCACTTGCCTTTTCATTCACTTTACAAGTATAGTGATGTAATATCTTTGTATATTCGATAGATGAATCTAAGAACATGGTGTCTTAGGTTGTTTATCTCATTGATAAATTCATTATTATTTCCTCTATATTGAATATTGAACAATTTTGGTTACTAGTTTTGAGCTCTATAATCTACTCACAAAGGTGGTAGTCTTCCTTGCCTAATTTCTCTCCTTTCCCATTATCACTGTAATTTCCTCCCTTGCACCCTATGGCACTTTCCACGCCTTCAATGGATTTTTTTGTGTGATCCCCACCAATTTTCCCACCCACTACACTTAGATAGGATTAGGATTAGTTACATATAATAATGGGAGCTTGCACCATTCAATGCAGAGGATGTAGCCGTGAACATTAGTGGAGACAAATAAATTTTCCACTGATAAATTTTCTCACCAACAGCTTTTTGGTGACTCATTAGAAGAGATTTTTTATGTGCACCCAAAAAAGGTTATCTTCCCAAAAAAATACAAAGCACGCACGCACGCACGCACGCACACACACACACACACACACACACACACACACAGAGAGATATATTAAAAATCATATTTCAAAAGAAAATAATTTTTGAAGGTGACTCCATCAAAGTTCAAAACCTATCACATTAGTTTCTGCATGAAAATGAAGAAATTTATAGATTGGAGTGAAGTACCAATGAGTGACCGTGAAGAAGAAGGAGATCGGTAACAAAAAGGATATTATTGATTAACCATGGTTCCGAACCAGTCCTTACAAGAAGGATAATTTTATAATAGTAAAAGGGTCTCCTAATTCAAGAAAAATATGCGCTTAGACAGATGAAAGAGAAAGGAACTTATTGATGAAGAATAAAGCAGGGAGTTGCTACCAAGAAGATTAAAAGAAAATATAAGACAATGTACAAATCCTAAGAATATAACTTCCGAGGTAATACCCTAAATCATGCACAATAAAGTGAAAATATTTGGGCCATGTCTTTTATCACCCTCCCTTCAGATGATTTCCTTGCATATAGAAATGACGAAATGGAAACTCAAAAATTGAGGACATGGAAATAATCATAATAATTATGCAAGGAAATTCCAATTCACAAATCTATCTTAAAATTATAAAATATATTCAATCCTTACAAGAGATGTATGAGCAAATCAAGAAGCCCATTAAAAGGAAGAAGAAGAGGAAATTTTTCATATGGAGGAAGATCTTGAGGATCATTCATATTGCAAAGTATTCATTCATGAAAGGTTCTTGAATGTTGTTAAATAATATCTTATCCTCGATCTCTCTCGATGAAAATCAAATCAGCACTATGGAGGAGGATGAAGGAAAAGGTGGTGCAAGATCCATTGAAGAATACTTTTGTAGCCTCACACAACTCACTATAAAATTGATAACATTTTCCTTCTTTTCTCTCTCTAGATGACTTCATTACATATGGTGATGAAGAAATGAACATGTTGAAAATAGAGTATGTGGAAAGGCTACAAATAATAATAGAAGGAAATTCTAATCTTGAATCCTATCATGAAACAATGTCTATTTCTTTCACATAGTACAAACAAGTTCGTGTGTGTAAAAGAAGGTTTTTGAATATTATTTAAATATTCTCAATCTTGATGATAACATCCTTGCCATGGAGGAAGATAGTAAGAAAAATTCTAAGCTGATTTACATTGAAGAAATTTGTTCAAAACAAAGTGAAAAGTGACAAGATTCTTAGGGGTGTGTTCGAAATCATCTACTTCTATCCACTTCGAAATGCTCCATTAGTGCGTAACAATAGTTCATATGGAAAATTTCACTCATGGGTAAATAATCCTTCTCGTGAAATAATTGAAGGTCACAATCTAGAGAATGATATCAAGATGTCCTTCGAGCATATGGATATCAACAACATGGTTTCAGATAACAAAATGAAAATGTACACCATTCTTGTGAAAATATTAAAAATCAGATTGCACTCACCATTCTTCAAGGTTTGATGTGCCTTGAACTTATTCCCACATTGCAACATTTCTCAGAGATTGATGAGGGCCTCCATCTCAATGATATAACCTCTATTTTGGAAAGTATTCACTTAGGGAAGCAAAGCGAGATGTTTAGAGAAGTACTTGAATGGAAAGAAAATAAAAATTTCTCACTCCTCTCGAGTACCTTGCTGATGTAAGAGATGTGTGAACAAGGAAGAGTGGAAAATTCTATGGAATGAGGTTTAAGAACATCAAAGCTTTGCTAACTCGTCTATGGACCATAAGATTAGAGCTAAATAAGAAATTATCTATTTACATGCATATATAAACTTGAAACAAACATTCAAACCCTAACATATCTAAATATCTCTCTACTCCATGAAAGATTAATGAATGTGAACCTAGTTTAGATTCTAAGTAATCAAATTGTGTGTTGTTTGCTCCCAAAATAGTGAAGAGATCTCTCCAAGTTGGCTACAAGGCCAAGCTTGGATCTTCCCTTACTAACTAGATTTGGAGTTGATGGATGTAAGATGGAGGAGCTTTAAACAATGGAGTATGGCCAAGATCAAATGTCTTATAGCTTAAAGCTACTACAAATGAGGTCTAATGCCTTTCTAAAGTGTTATGATATTTTTTTATGTAAATAAGGTGTGCCTTTGAAAGGGAGGGGTGACCCTTCTATTTATAATTTTCCACTTGGGAGATTTTGGAATTCTTGTGCATGTGGGACTAAAGTCTAAAAATCACTTTAGGATTAGGAGCTAAGTAAACATGCTTTAGAATAGTTAAGCTAGGATTAGGCTATTTAAACTTGATTAAAAAGTGATTAGAGACTCATTGAGAGTTGGGAGGGGTTTGGTTAATCATTTGTGACTGATAGATAGCCTAGGAAGCCAATAGAAGTTATCTAGAGGGGAATAGGAAGATGTGTAGCTAATAAAAGGGGGTTTCATTAACCAAATGGTATAGGACGATTACGACAAAGAAGGTTTCATAAATGGGCATACAAGAATGAATCAAGGAGTAATGCTTAATTGAAAAAGTGTTGACAATTAGTTGAATTGAACGAAATGCTAAGTATAAGAATATTTTAGGTGTCTACATTTTCCCCTCTTTAGGCATAAGTGACATCACTTCAAAAATAGTTCTAGACAAGCATAAAAAAGTAGAAATTTTGAAAGGGTGGAAGAAAAATGAGTAGAATGAAGGATTCCCCCTTGATTTTCAATGGGGTGATGGAAAAAATGGATTGATGATCGAAAAGATGATAGAAATAGAACAAAAGAATTAATAGTGTGAAGAAGAAGAAAAGAAAGGGGATATAGAAGAAAAGGAGTATGATGAAGGGGGAATGAGCTAACATCCATCTAGTTCCTTTTAAATAAATTTATTTTCATCATATTTCTAATGATTTTCATTATCATTCCTTATTAAAAAGAATGAACAAAAGTGTAGTATGACATGAAAATCCATATACGAACAAATGCCCATTCTTTAAAAAACTAACTCGATTCAACATAAAAATGTAATGCAATACGATAAAGTAAGATATGCCTAACTCCATGCAATATACATAATGAAATGCAATATGAGAAAGTAAACAAGATAACCTAATCAAGAAACATAATGTAATGTTTTTGTTATCGAGCTTCAGTTTCGACCTTTGTGAATTAACAATGAAAAGTAATGGTGCCCCAAGCAAGGATACATGTACGGGGAATAACGGAGGACACTTAGGTCCGATGAAAAATTAATGTTCACTATGAAATAGTACTGAAAATATTTGTGCCACAGAGTATAGAAAATGTAAGCATCTTAGCTTTTGTTGATGGAGGTAGATAAAGAATATTTATGTGTCATGCACATGAAATGGTGAGAACCAAAGAACAACATTTTGTAGGATGATTTTCAATTTTTAGAAGTTTTTTGAAACATATTTTAATGTTTTGATATTTCTAACATATTTGAATGTTTTTGTGATTTTGAAAGTTTTCTAAAGCTATGTATAGGAAGACAAAGAAGCGTGGATGTCCCCAGTGATAGATGGGATGTACAAGGGCAAGAATGCCATGTGCATGTGTAAGAAAGTGAAGATGTGAAAATGCCCCAACATTAGGTGGGAGTATTCAAAGGAAAAATCTTCATGCATAGAGGATGGATCAAGGCCAATATGGATAGGTTCAATCATGATGATGAATGTAAACCAATGACATGCTAGGAAGGAACAAGTATGCCCCCAGCGTATGCTATCCAAGAAGTCGTACATTAGATAGAAGTGACATATTTACCTTTATGAAAGGGACAAAGGTGTCTGCAAACATGGAAAAAAGGTAATATTATACACATGGATGTTCTCAACGAAGTAAAAGAACGATGTGAATGATATGAATATATCTTAGAATCCTTGTGATGAAGAAGTGATTAGAAAAAGGCACAAATCTTGAGACAAGACATGTACTAAAGAAAGAGTCAGAACAAGGTCTAACAAAATGAAACTTGGTACCATACTAATTATGTTCACTCATAGAGATCCAATATGTGTACGTGGAATTTATTACCTCTTGGAGAGAATATTTGATAGGCAAAAAATGAGGAAAAACTAACCAATGTGTAGGAATGATTTATTTTGATAGGTGACGATTGATTTGTGAATGGTGGGTAGAAGGATAGCCATACATTTCTCTACTTCTACCTTGAGCATCCATAGCCCGATAGAGTTGTATTTGATTCTAATCACAAAATTTCTCTACTACCAACCAGGTGTCCATAGCCCGATAGATATTATTATAAATACACTAAGAGACATTATATATCAATTTGAATTTGCTTTTAGTTTCTAGCTTTTGATTTTTGATTGATTTTTATTCTTTTGCTTTTAGAAAACTTATTTCAGCTTTCTACATTATTTTGAAAAGGGGTTAAGAACCACTAATGGCTTGATGGAAGGAGGTGGAAGTGATTGGGAGGACAACATTGGCTAGTGTCAACAAATATATCCAAAATTTATTCACAAGAAGTTTATTAGATGTTGAATGTGATATAGATCTCTAAGAGGTCATTTGTTCTTTAATTTACCAAGGTGATAAATGACCAGGGTCAAATGATACCATAGATATAAATGTCACCAGATGTGAGTGAATTGGATAACTAGAATATCACGAAGGGATGAAAATGGTGGATGAATTACATAGGAATGGAATGCAAGGGAAGAAATAACATCCATGTGTACACAATACCTGATCAGTAATGTTTGATCTTTGTACCTGATGATTTTTTTATGTTTTTCTCAATTTTTTTGCATTTTTGAATTTTTTAAAAATGTTTTCCTAGTTTTTAAAGGATTGGGACTAATAAAGTTACTTGGCGTGATAAGATCCAAAAACAATGTTTGTGAATTCCTTGATAAGGGAAACTAGGTGCATTTCTTATCAAGTTACATGTTATCACCAATATCAATGATCGAGGTGAGCTCATACTCAACAAATGACCGTGATTTACCCCAAAGCATGGATTTCACATGTGGCATCTTGAGTTCCTATCCGTCGGTTTCTTCACTCTACACCATACTTGATGGGTACGTTGGTGTGCATTCTTGAATCATGGTGGATTTTGAATTTTAAGATTGTTAGAAGTGTTGAGAACTTTGGAGCCCTTGGAAGTTTTGACCCAAGCTTGATTAAGGAATTTTTTGGGTTTCTTATAAGATGACGCATTACTTATCTAATCCTAAGAAGGAGGAGAAAGTGAATGTGGAAGTTTATAACTGATATGAGAAATGACCATGGGATGAAAAGAATAAGGTCTAAGAATTGAAGATGATGGGCCACCAGAAGTGAGGCACCGATAGAATATTAAGAAGGGATGCTATAATATGGCCCTAAGATGGAATAAGTTAGGCTATGAGGACATGACACAAGAATAGAAGAGGATGGGATACCTAGAGGTGTCCCATAGACAAAAGAGGATGAAGGGATACTAGTAGGCGGCCCAAGAATAGAAGGTAATGAGCTACCCAAAGGTGACCCATAAATAAAAATAATGGAGGGCTACTAGGACATGGCCCCAAAATAAAAGAATATGGTGAGGGACTACTAGGGTGTGGCCCAAGTGTAGACAAGGAGGGACTACTCATAGGTGTCCCATAGATAGAGGAGGATGAAGGTCTACTAGGATTTGGCCCAAGAATAAAAGGTAATGGGATACCAAGAGATGATGCATGAGTCGAAAATGGAGAGATACCCGGGGTAGCTGTAGGATAGAAGAATACAATGGGTTACTCGGTGGTGAGGCAAGGTGAGATTTTGATAGAGGAATGATGATAGACAAGGAATGATTGGGTAATGAGAAGATAGGCCATGGATCAATGCTAAACCCTGGCATCTCATCATGCCTGTGAGGAAGGTGAATATGGAATAACAAAAGAAGAATTAAGTTCCATGACTTTAGGCTCTTCCTCTATATTCTAACAAAAGAGATAAATTTCTTCACTCCAATACGTGAGCATATAAAGTTCAAGAAAGAAACCCCTTTGCAATCCTCTAGAGGGATATCTTTGTATAGCCTAATTGTTGCATCATCCCGAGAAAAACCAATTAGTATATGTTGTTTTTATTCGACACCTCTAGAAGAAATAGGTCCGATAAGTGAGGAATATTGATTGACATAAGAAGATGAAGATGTTCGATAATGTTGATTTAGGAAAGGCTTGACATTATCACTCCCACGAAGGGTTTTGACAATTCTTTGAAAATATATCTTAGCACATGGCTTCTTTCTAATGGTTGGACATGGTTATAGTCATTGATCCTTAGAAGATAGTTGAGGAAATGGTACGATATGATTGAAAGGTCTCAAGGGTCGAAGACGTATTAAAATTGGACTAATAGCGGAGAAGACGAATCCATAGAGGAAGTATGTCAAGGTAGGCATCTCATGAATAGATGATTTTGGTTTGGACTTAGGTCATTTTTCTACAAGACGCCGTAATGCAAGAAGAAAAATAGGCTGATATATCCATTCATTAAGTTGCAATGTAGGATTTGAATTGGATGATTAAATAGAGGGAATCTGATTCGTGGAAATTTTTGATGGAGGAAGGTTTCATCGAGGTGATTGACAAATGAGGTCTTCTCAAGAAAGGGGGATCGTGATTTAGGATTCAATCTAGGGGTATCCGAATAATATTTTGGATCCGAATCTTCGAAGAAGAGTGGGAATCTCAATGGTAGTTTGGATCTGAATTAGAAGAAAAGTGGGGGTAAATTTAATAATAATTTGGATCAAAATCTTCCAAACTATACCACCGACTATGAGTGAAGGTGGGGAACAGTGGTACTTGAACATGCCCTCTAACATGAAGAACAAAATGAGGTTTAGTCATAATGGGAATATTTTGATTTGAATTCCTAAACCGAGGTTCCGTGTTTTGTAAGTATGAGGAAACACACAATATTCAATCATTGTTGGCATAATTTATGTAAAAATTCCTAGACACTGATATCATGTGATCAAATTCCTTCAAAGTGAAGAAAGTTCCATTTCGATTCGGGTAGCATAATGAAAACCAACTAGAGATTTCACAAGTATGGAGATGCGTGCATGATTTTCTAAAGAAGGTCTAAGGAAAATAGACATCGTGATGATGTAATATTAATGAGATCGAAAATTATTGTCTTAGAAAACAAGTTTTCTAGATGAATGATCACAAGGAACAATCATGCAAGTGTGAAACACAAAGCCAATCAATAAGGAAATAATCCTTGTGTAAAATGTGTCCGTAAAATGATAGTTCAATGTAAAGATGCTTAACACAATGTCAATACTTACGTCAAGCTCAAAATTAATAAGGTGTAAATATTAACAAAGGGTAGATGTGACTCCCAACCAAAGGATACCACAATGAGTTTAGCAACTAACAAGGCCTAAATGTCAAAGGGCAAGGATTAAAAATGTAAGCCACATAACCACACCAATTGGACACGTTAATCAAGCTTCACGAAGAAGTGAGATATTAGTGCCAAATTGGTATTGAAATGACACAAACAAAGTAAAGCGACACTCTTTAATATTTTCGACAATGTTTGAAGTAAAAAAAAAGTCAAAGTATACTAAGGATGTGCTAAAATGTGGGCAACGTAATGACATAATGAGGACACTTAGTTCATGTTTTACGAGAAACATGACATAAGTATTTTAATTGTGTTGAGATAATGTGAACAAGTAACATGTCAAAGGGAGACAAAATGATGAATCAATCCTAACTATGATGATGATCTTGAAATCAAGATCAAGTGGCCATCAAAGATATAAGGACACATCCAAGAACTTTAGATTTTTTAAAATCAGTGCAAACATGGATGAGTGTAAATGGACAAAAAGTGGTAAAAATATCTATGAAAACACTCCCAAAATTTTCCTTCTTTTGTCCCAAATGGGTAACAAGAATGCAAAGGTATATATCAAAAGAGGTGGAAATAAACTAAGTGTCACTTGGGTAGAGTTTAACCTCATCCTAAGGTGAGAAAGAAAAGTTAAATTTCGAGTGATATGTCGTAAATCTCATGATGAGTGACACTTAGATCAAACTTAAGTGGATTCATTACTGTGTTAAAAAAAGGATTTGAATCTAAAACATTTATCACTTCATAATGGCCAAGACACGATACTGGACTAGTAAAGTGGCCTCCAAGAAAAAATGGCTTTCCTAAAAAGATCACTCAACTAGGTGTTAACAGTTTGTCTAATGTGAGCTCAATTTCCCAAAGATTCACCCCGACTAGTTTGAAAGTATCTTGAATTTACTCTACCCCTTATGATATAATGTGAAACTAGTGTGTTCGGTAGTATGACCACTAGGGTCATGATATGGAAAAATTTGACTTTAACTCATAATGTAAAATCTAGTCAAGTGGGTAAGCGGAGCACTTCCTGTTTCATCCACGAGGTTACTCAGTGGTGGACTAATTTAGGGTTCTTAGAACCACCCCATTGATGTAGCTTAATGCATTATTCCAAAGGGGTTATGTTCTAGTTGAGTGGAAAATGATGTTCCCTTTTTGAAACCTTCAATATAATGTGATGAAAGTGGTGTGTTTTTTATCTTTCTTAGCTTAATGTGGTTTTAAGTAGCACACTATTTGGCAACCTGTATGAAAACACGTATTAGTGGGCTTGTGTTTCGAACCTCCTTTCTTTGATAGACAAGTTTTGGTTCTACATGAAAAGAGTTAGTAGTTTCAACCACAAAGATTGTGATATCAAAAAGAGTTTATGTCACTTTTGATTCCTAAGATCACCAAAAATGCACAAAGGAAGAGCATACACAACACGAAACCCAACTAAAACAATATATGGAAAATAATTTAAGTGTTTTGTAAAAGGAAACTCGTTTTAGCCAACTTTGAACTTTAATCCATTTTAAAGCTTAAATTGAAGTGTTTTGGAAGTAAAATAGAAGGTTTTTGAAACATTTTTGATTCCCAAGATCACCTAGAAGGTGTGAGGGAAGAGCATACACATTTCAAAGGACCCCTACAAATGAAAAATGTGAAAATATCAACTAAGTTAGCATAAAAATATGAGACAAAAGAAACCTGAAAATCACTATCAAAACCTACAAAAAGTTAGAAAACCATGAAAATAAAAAACAAATTGGAAATCTATTTTTAGCAAATTTTTAGCAGTTTTTAGTATTTTACATTTTTGGAGGTCTCCAAGGAATTTTGGGAGTTTGATGATAGAATTTATTATACCAAAGGTAAATTAATTTCAGAGCTTCCCTCACAAATTTCTCTTCATGCTCTTTTGCACCTATTCAAGTTCTAAAAACGGGTCAACAGATGAGGAGATATGAACCAAACTAAGAGCATTAAAAATAATAGGAAAAATTCTGGATCAAATAGAGACACATGCACATCTAGAATGATGCATGCATGCCCCAAATGATGGATACACCCTAACCAATGAGTACGCGTGGCTATATAATATGAAAGTGATTTTCAGCACTGCACGGTCTCGAGAGACAAGTACGCTAGGGTTTCAAGGAGATGCCCTTTTCTCGATGGATATGCTTGCAAGCCAAAAGATGAATCAACACAATATGCCAAAAATAGACCTACATGTCCAGAGTGATGGGTACACATGACAATAAATAGACACACCAATAGTTTAACATGTACACAACCCTTTGTAAATGACTTGTCAGTGAAAAATATGACTAGATAGGTATGTGGCCAATTCGATAAGTGTGCTAGGGTTTCACCCGAGACACCTCCATCCAGAAACCTACGCATACACCCTATAAAACCTCGAGAAAATCACAGAAATGAAAAATTTAAAAGAGAAAACAAGTTAGTTTTTATCAATGAAATCCTATTTTTAGCTTAAACCCATTAAATGCTTTAGCAAAAGGAAGAAAAAGATCTTTTAAAATGTGAAATTTGTTAAAAGACAAGCTTCTAAAACCTAGAAAGCATAAAAATGGTTAGAAATGGACATGTAAATCTTAAAAATACCTCCATTAATGGATTATGGACTAAGAGTCCCACCGGGTGTGCCAAATGTGAACAAGGAAGAGTTGTAAAAGCTATGGAATGAGGCTAAAGAACCTCAAATATTTGCTAACTCATCTATGGACCATAAGATTAGAGCTAAACAAGAAACTATCTATTTGCATGCATATATAAACTTGAAACAAACATTCAAACCCTAGCATATCTAAATATCTATCTACTCCATGAAAGCTTAATGAATGTGAACCTAGTTTAGATTCTAAGCAATCAAATTATGTGTTGTTATCTCCCAAAAAAAAGTGAAGAGATCTCTCCAAGTTGGCTACAAGGCCAAACTTGGATCTTCCCTTACTAACTAGATTTGGAGTTGATGGATGTAAGATGGAGGATATTTCAACAATGGAGTATGGCCAAGATCAAATGTCTTATAGTTTAAAGCTACCACAAATGAGGTCTAATGCCTTTCCAAGTGTTATGATATTTTGTTATGTAAACAACGTGTGCCTTTGAAAGGGAGGGGTGAGCCTTCTATTTATAGTTTTACACTTGGGAGAGTTTGGAATTCTTGTGCATGTGAAACTAAAGTATAAAAATTACTTTAGGATTAGGAGCTAAGTAAACATGTTTTAGACTATTTAAGCTAGTATTAGGCTAGTTAAACTTGATTAACAAGTGATTAGAGACTAATGGAGAGTTAGGAGGAGTTTTGTTAATCATTTGTGACTGATAGATAACCTAGAAAGCCAATAGAAGTGATTTAGAGAGGAATAGGAAGATGTTTAGCTAATAAAAGGGGTTTTATTAACCAAATGGGTTGAATATAGGGGATACGATGAAGAAGGTTTCGTAAATGGGCATCCGAGAATGACTTGAAGAGTAGCTAATTGACAAGTGTCGTCAATCACCTGAATTGGAGGAAATGCAAAGTGTAAACATATTTTTGGTCTCTATAAGATGATTTGATGTGGTAATTCAAATAGGATGAATATTTTCCCTCTTAAAGACATGGAAGAATGGTGTGAAGAGGAAGCATCGAGGTAGAAGATTTTTGAGAAACCGACAAAGTGCTCATTTGATGGAAAAACATTCTCTCGTGTAATATGAGTATGGATATGGAATTATGGTCATCCTTATTCTTCTCAAGCGTTGAAAATCCATCAAAAATCATGGTTTGATCAAATAATAGATGTTTTGCTTCAAAGGTCGAGACTTTAATTCACAATTTCATGATGGCATATACTTCTCTCAAACCTATTTCAGGTACGTGTACATTCTTTCCCGCCTCTTTAGATATCCATCCCCTGTAACATAGTTTCCCTTTTTTCATTGTGTGTTGTTTTCCCTTTTGGTGTGTTTCCCTTTTGTTTGTGTGTTTGTGTGTGTGTTCAATAAAATAGGTTGTGTAGTTTTTTTCAATCTAAATCCCAATGGATAAGGCATTGATATATAAACTACATTAAGATTCTAGAGTTATCATGTCATGTCCTTTTTGTGCTCTATCCACAAAATTTCCTCAAGCTAGAGCCAGTAGTTGTCATGCAAATGTGCAACTTAAAAATCCCCAATTTTCAACCATGACAAAGGACTCTAGTGTCAAATTTTTTTGATTGTATACCATTCTAAACACTTTCCCAGTCAACTATATCCCCATGAAATTCCTATACCATATATCTAAATTATTATAATGCATCATGTTAGTAATTGAAAGGAATGATAACCAGATCGTACCAAGCCAAGAACACAGATGCTAATCAAACACCACAATCAATAAGATGAAAGAAATTTTCCATAATAGCTTTACATAAAACCTTTACAAACAAATGAGTAGCAATATCATATATTATTATGGAACTCAATGCAATACATTGAGAATGGGCCTTGCTTAAATAGGCAAGGAATAACAATCTAAGAACCAGTCAAGGTCGTAGATCAAGCCATAAATCAAGGAAATAACTAGTCATCAAAGAACTAGTCAAGACCATAGATTTAAGAGAGAACTAGACATTAATGATCTAGTCAATACCATAGATCAAGGAAATAACTATACCTAACAACTAGATAATATCTCCTAATATCTAAATAAAATAAAATAAATATCCACACACATAAGTGGGTGAGGATAAATACAATAAAGGTAAATAAAGTACTTAGGTGAACATGAGCTAAGGTAAATATCTACTCTAACACCCCCTCAAGTGAAGCTAGGGGCCAAAATAGAAGTGGCATGTCCACAGTATGAGTCTTGACAACTAGGCCTGATGAGGTACTCATGTACAATAACTGGGAAAAAAGGGACACCGCAAGGTACCCAAAACTAGTAACAACAAAGTAAAGAGAGTAAAGACCCGCTCCAAGGAATCCCAAGAAGCTCGGATCAAAAAACTCGTACAATGTTGAAGAAGTTTGGTGTGCACTGTAGTCTAAATCCACTGCTCGATCACAAAACTCAAAAGTAATGAACGGCTCCACTAGAATAGCTCCATACAAGGAGACTATCAATGGAGTGATGTTGAAAGTGTAAAAAAACACCAAACATAATTCAATCAAGTGCTGCAAATAGGTGTGCCATGATCCAAGAACAATAACCAAAGCAATAAGGCAAGGACACAAAATCCAAAGTGTCACAATCCAAGAAAAGCTAAGGTAACAAGGCAAGGACACAAAACCTGAAGAAGCAGGATCAGCACCACACCCTCCCATATTGCTAAATGGGTGGAGTGGCACTACAAATCTGTATGAGTTGTCAAAAAAACTACTCAAACACTGACAAACTAACACTAGGCTCCACTAGAATAGCTCCCCCACAAGAGAGACTATCAACATGCCAAAATGTCGAAAATATAGATGCAAAATCTCTCAAAAAACAAGAGAGTTACATTCCACCTCTTTAAAGAAAAATACTCAAAACAAAAACCATCACAATGCGTAAGGTATAGAAAGTGGAGCAAGAGGCCGAATGGTGGAGGAGCCATGCCTGTAGAGTCCTCTCAATGAATTCCTATGTCACCTCCACGAGTGATCAGATATCCACCTAAAATCAACACGGATGGATGAAGAAGATGCCTGCATATGACTTGGTGCAAAATGCACAATGGGTGCATGCAAAAGAACATCAGAATGTGTGTAAAGTTGATCATGTTTGAAAGCTGAAATCTCAAGTTTCTCAAGCCTGAGTGAAGATGTAGAACTCATGTGTTGCTCATGATCCTCAGAAAGAGTCGAGTGAACAAAAAAGGAGCTCTGTCAATGTGTGATCCCAATGAAGTATCTTCTCGAAAACCAATGTCATGATGAGAATTCCACTTAACATGTGGAATAGAGGAAATAATACCCTGTGAATGTCTATCAATGACTCCGCTAGTGAGACCCATAGAACAGAGCATGTGAGAACTGAATGCAGTGGTATGCTTCTTAAAAAAGCCATGCAATTGAGTAGAAGTAGGATACACAACATGTGGTACTGTAATAGGCATAGATGTGGAAGAGCATGCAATAACAAGCCTCACAGGTTTAGAAGCATCAAAAGCAGGTTCAGGCTCAAAGAGTGGCAGATCAATGTCAGTGGGTACAAGAGCAACAATTGCAAGTGGACTAGGAGCACGAATATAGTTGTCCATAATATGATCGTGATGCTATAGGCTAGCAAGTTTGTTCTCGCAACAAGTGTATTATTGTATCCTTATCATGAATGAGTGATTATAGGAGATAATTTTTCTTCTTGAGTGATTTATTTTCTTCCGTAAATTTTACAATATCCTCTTGAAGTACACATACTTTAGAGAAAAACATATCATTCTCGGAATCCATGATAGTTTCATCCACAATTGATTACAACACTCCTCCATATTTGGCACTTTATAATTATAGTGCAAGTCTTAAAATAAATAACTCTAATGGAAAGAGCACGAAAAAACAAGCACTTTTGTAAAAACGACACTCAAAACCGAGTTACCGATCAAAAGATACAAACTTTTAACCACTTAAACGAAATAAATTGTTTTTGCCTTCACCACACAAAACAAAATTAAAGGGGTCTGAAGTTAATCACCTACTATTAGGAATCACAAGCTTTAAGCCCTCATATGACCATACCATATGACCAAGGGCAAGGAATAACAATCTAAGAACCAGTCAAGGTCATAGATCAAGGCATAAATCAAGGAAATAACTAGTCATCAAAGAACTAGTCAAGACCATAAATTTAGAAGAGAACTGTGTTAGTGTGAGTTATCCTATGTGTCCTCCTCTCATGTTGGAGGGTCATCTCACATGGGTTAGGTTTAGGGTTAGGTTTAGGGTTTCATATGTGTCATGCACTAGGGTTACTCAACACCCTATATGTACCCCTTTTCTATTCATTTATGAGCATGCCAAGACACTCATTGTCTTTCCTCTATGCAAGCTTTGTTTCTGTTGAGCAAGTTCTTCCATTACTGATCAATTTTTCCTTGCTATCGTTGGAGCTCTCACGATTCCATTAGACTGCAACTACTTCTTAGTGCCTCATTTCCAATTCGATTCTCACAAACTATTTTCATGGTATCAAAGCTGAGATTAGGTAAACGTGCACTCGATTTGTTTTTTGTTGCGATTACTCTTACTTGGTTTCGTTATTTTACTTTGCATGCAAGTCTTTTGATCACTATTCTCACCACCGGGGTTGGCTTTCACCTCCTTTCTATTTTTGCTTGTGCTTGTTTACGGTGTTCCTCTTTTGTTGTGCTCCATGAAACACTGTTGTGGTCTCCTCTCTTACGCATTATTATGCTAATTGCAAGACGAGTTACCAAGTGTTTTAAACTGCACACACGGACCCGATTGTAACCAACACACTCAACTATAAAGTTCCGAAAGCAGGGGGTTGTTATTGTCCTGGGTGGTTGTGTTTCTTTTCTACATTTCTTTCTCTCTCTCACTATGGATGCACTTTCAATTCCTTTGCTTACGCCGTTCAAATTTTTCAAATGGAGATTGAAAATAATAATGAAACTAAGGGGTAAAGGGTTATACCGCATCACCATGGGAACTGAGACTGAACTAGACGACGAACCTGAAAAATCTAAGTGGTTAAACTGTAGTGATGAAGCTTTAGGTCTTCTCTGCATGTCTGTTTCTCCTAACTTTCTCTTCCACATTTAGGTGTCTGAAACATCTACATTTGTGTGGAAAATGTTGGATGTGATGTTTGGACAACTAGATGACATGAGAGCGCATGAGTTGGAAAATGAACTACTAGGGTTAAATCCTAGTGACTTTGAAAACCTACAAGCCTTCTTCTCGAAATTTGTCCACATTAGATTATTGTTAAAAGGATGTCAAGTAGAAAAGAAAGATTCTCAACTAATCTTGTCAATTCTCTCTAAGCTTGGTCCCGAATATTCTGTCTTCTTGTCAACTTTCTACGCTACAAAAGCTGCTTTGGGCGATACTTGGATGATGCCCTCCTTTGACTATTTTTCATCCCAACTCATTCGAGAACAAGACAAACTCATTCAAATGGGGTCTCTCAAGTCCAAGTCACATGCCCTTGTAGCAAGTACTAGCAAGGGAAAGAAGACTGAAAAGAAGAAAGAAACTAAGGATCAACCTAAGAAAGAAACCAAGATCAAACCTAAAAATGACACAACAACTTTGACTTTTGAGTCTAAAGTGCGTAAAAAGCAAGTATTTGTGTTCCTATTGCAAGAAGATTGGTCACGACAAGAAACACTGTTTTAAGAAACAGATTGATCACTTATCTCATTTACTTGAGAAAAATAAAATAAGTGTTCCTGAATCAATAAAACAAAGTGCTCCGAAGGCGGAGTCTTCTGCTACAAGGTGCTAGAAATGATAAGAAGAAAGGAAAGGCCCTTATAGCCAAAGTTTCTCCTTCATCGACATGGATTATAGATTTCAGTGCCTTGCACCACATGGGTTCTTCGCATGTTGATTTTTCCAACATCGAACCTTGTGGAATGTCCCAAATCACGATGGGTAATGACACGAAAGTGTTAGTTTCCGGTAGTGGATCGGTAGAGATGGATGGGGGACATTTAACCAAGTGTTGAGTGTTCCTGATCTCTCTACCAATATCCTATCATTTTACCAAATTACTCATCTTGGTGAAGGAATGCAAGTGGAATTTGGTCCTAACTCGGTGATTATTCGTGAGCTTAACAATGACACTACAGTGGCTGAGGGAAAGGCAGATCACCGTTCACGGTTGTACACCTTCTCCCACTTTACTTCTAATTCTACACCCACTACCTTGCTCACTCATGCAAATGAGGTTAGTAAGCTATGGCATGAGCATTTTGGACATCTAAACTATCGCTACCTTAAACAATTGAGTCAAAACAAAATGGTCAACGGGTTTCCTCGCATCAAGTTTTCTAAGGGTCTTTGTGAGGGTTGTACCCTTGGAAAGCATCCTAAAAAGAACTTTGACAAAGGAAAATCCTGGAGAGCCACTTGTCCTTTGGATCTTGTTCACAACGATGTTTCTGGTCCATTTCCTTCTCCTTCATTTACTAGAGCTCTTTATGTGCTAACCTTCATTGATGACTATTCGCGATATACTTGGGTATATTTTCTTAAGCTTAAGTCTGAAGTCTTTGAACATTTTCAAGACTTTAAGGCTCTTGCTGAGAAAAAGCGGAATGGTCTATCAAGGTTATTCGAACTGACAATGGAGGTGAATATGTAAACAATAGGTTCATGGATTTCTGTACTTCTAAAGGGATCTCTCTGCAACATACAGTTGTTTATAGCCATTCATAGAATGGAGTCGCAGAAAGAAAGAACCATACTCTTAAAGAGATGGCCACTTGTATGATTCACTCGAAGTCTCTTCCTCTCGGTATTGGGCCGAAGCAGTGAATTGTGCAAATTACATTTAGAACCGTGTTCCACACAAGGCAATAAGAGGGATGAAACCCTTTGAAGCCTGGTTTGGATGCAAGCCTGATGTTGAGCACTTTCGAGTCTTTGGATCCAAGGCTATGGCTCGATTCCCAAGAAGAAACGCAAGGCCTTGGAACCACAATCCAAACCTTGTATCTTTGTAGGGTATCCTGATGGCGTGAAGGGATATTGATTGATGAATTCTACTTCTCATGAGCTATATATTGAGAGAAGTGTTAAGTTTGATGAGTCTTCTTCAACTTCTACTTCTCCACCTATTGAGGTTCTTCAGCTCGCTGATTCGGATTCTGACTCATCAGATGATGATACTATTGAGCGTGCTCCTCTTCCAGATCCTCCTAACCATCAGATCTTTGAGTCTTCTGATTCTGATAGTAGTGATGATGAGGACTATGTCCCTTCTCACTCAAGTGAAGAATCTTCCGACTCGAGCACGATCCTCCCGGTCCCCTTTGGGCCAGAAAACTTTGCAAAGTCTTTGAGATTTAGTTGGAGATACTTCGGATATATGAGACGTACTCACTCAAATTTCATTGGACCCCACTCTTTCTTCACCTCCGATTCTAATCCACAGTCTTTACGGGAAGGCTTCGGTATTCCTAAGTGGGATTACTATGGATGAGGAGTATTCCTCTCTCATGAAGAACGATACTTGTATCTCACCACTCTTCCGAAAGGAAGAAAAATCGTTCGGTGTAAGTGGGTGTTCCGAAAAAAGTATGGAGTAGATGGAGACGTCAAAAATTTTAAAGCGTAATTAGTAGCTAAGGGTTTCTCCCAGATAGCTGGGGTTGATTATACAAAAAATTTTGCTTTGGTTGTGAAGATGACTTCTATTCGACTGACCCTAGCCATTTCTGCAGCAAATAGATGGAAAGTCCATCAAATGGACGTTAAGAGTGCCTTCCTTCATGGTGACCTAGAGGAAGAAATCTATATGGAACAACCTCCGGTTATGTCCAATATTCCTCCCTCATTTGCAAGTTAAAGAAGTCTCTTTATGGCCTTAAACAAGCCCCTCGGGCTTGGTATGCCAAGATGGACTCCTTCTTACTTACATCGGGGTTTCTAGGTGTGTCACTCGATCCAAATGTTTATATTCTATGGCAAGATGACTCCATACTCATTCTTGTTCTATATGTTGATGACTTGTTGATCATAGGTAGCTCTTCCTCTATTATTGATTCTGTGAAGATTTCCTTAGCCAACAAGTTTTCCATGACTGACTTAGGTCTACTTCATTACTTCCTTGGGATCCATATTTCACAATCTAACTTGGGAATCTTGATTTCGTAACCTAAGTATGCTCTTGATTTGCTAGCTCGATTTCAGATGTCTGATTGCAAGTCTTCTCCTACTCCTTTTCTTTCCAGGTTAAACCGGTTTCAGATTGCTCTACTCCCTTAGTTGATGGTACTCTTTACCGACAGTTAGTTGGGAGCTTGATCTACTTGACTCACACTCGACCGGATTTATCATATGTTGTTGGGATCATGTCCAAATTCATGTAGGAGCCACATGAGCTGCATTAGAAAGCAGCTAAATGGATCCTTCATTATGTTTGTGGCACTTATCTTTGATAGGCATACACTATCATGGAGGGGTTGATATTGACTTGATTGGGTTCACTACGATTCTCGATTGGGCGGTGACTTAGATCATCGGAAATCTACTTACAGGCTACATTTTCTCTCTTGGTTCGGGTCCTATTATTTGGTCTAGTAATAAGAAAAATGCAATTGCAATATCATCTACGAGGCATAATACAAAGGAGCAGCGATCAACACCGCCACGTGCTATTTGGCTACGGGGTATTCATGAGTTTGACATCCACTTTCAATGGCCTACCATTATCTACTATGATAACACAAGCACTATCTCTATTTGCATAAATCTAATTTAGCATCAATGGACGAAGCACATTGAGATCCATATGCACTTCATATGGAAGCTTATTCATGATGGTATCATCGACATTCGAGACATTCGATAGTGATCGGATTATAGACTTATTCACCAAGCCTTTCACTGAGATGAAGTTTCTTCACTTACGGTCTCTTCTTGGGGTGAGGTCTTCTACAGCTGCCCATCTTCTTAGGGCTATTTATTCCTTTTTCTTCTTCTTCTTCTTCTAGGAAGATTATGTTTGTATATGGGCACCTTATCAGGCCTTTAGTTTCAGGCCCCATTGACACATCTTTCTTAGTTGTTTAGGAGTGTCTTCCTCTTCCGTCTAACTCATCATAGCCGCTACCCCAACTTCGATGAAGGGGGGTGTTAGTGTGAGTTATCCTATGTGTCCTCCTCTCATGTTGGAGGGTCATCTCACATGGGTTAGGTTTAGGGTTTCATATGTGTCATGCACTAGGGTTACTCAACACCCTATATGTACCCCTTTTCTATTCATTTATGAGCATGCCAAGACACTCCATTGTCTTTCCTCTATGCAAGCTTTGTTTCTATTGAGAAAGTTCTTCCATTACTGATCAATTTTTTCCTTGCTATCATTGGAGCTCTCACGATTCCATTGGAGTGCAACTACTTCATGGTGGCTCGTTTCCAATTTGATTCTCACAAAATATTTCCAAACTAGACATCAAGGATCTAGTCAATACCATAGATCAAGGAAATAACTATACCTAACAACTAGATAATATCTCCGAATATCTAAACAAGATAAAAGAAATATCCACACACATAAGTGGGTGAGGATAAATAGAATAAAGGTAAATAAAGTACCTAAGTGAACATGAGCAAAGGTAAATACCTACTCTAATAGTAATACCATAGGTTATTTAGGGGTATTTGATCATTGCTTATACTTCCAAGGAAAGATCCATCAAGACAAGATTTTTGGCCAGCTTGGGAAAGGTCAATTTCTAGTTTTTCCGAGGCTTGTGTACACCCCCTAGAATTGAATGAAAGGTATAAAATCATCATGTAGGTGTATCAAATGTCCAATAATGTTTTTCAATAATTTTTGGAAGATTTTGGAGGTTCTATCGGTTATGGAGTAGTTTTAGCATGGGACTTAGAGGCCTAAGTAGTGCATAGTGCCAAAATAACTCATGAGCTTCAAGAAGCAATTACGAGAGATAAAAAAGGAGTTAGGATTCAAATAAAATATCTTTAGAAAGGAATTATATAGCCTTAGAGTATGGTAAAATTATATTCCTCATAACACCTAGGTGTATTATGTCAACATCTAGGTTTTTACATGCACAACCTCAAAGGTAGAACAAAAAGACTATTTTTCAGGGATTAAATTATAGAATCAAGAGTTGAGATATCCATAATTGTATTTAGAAGGAAATTTATGAGATAAACCATATAAAATTTCATCAAAAATTCCTTCGAGAACTCAAGTTACTGAAGCCTCGATAAGTCGCTCTACAAGGTAAAGGAGTTAGTCATTTTTTGGTGAAAATTTTCAACCAATGGGAGAGTGGAACACTTTTGTGCACCAAGGATTTGGTGTATATGGTGAAATAAAATATACCACCATCCCATTGAGGCCCTTAGACCCCAATATGACCATCGCTAAGCTAGTTAAGCCCCTGTGCACATTTTTCTAGCCCCCTCACCTCTCTCGCCTCAACAAATCACTCTCCACTAAGTGGAGCAATAGGGATGGGATACACTTTCTTTCAAAAATTTAACAATAAATTGGTGAAATTTGTGCACTAAATTTATTTCATTCCCAACTTGAAAAAATTAAATTTATTCTAGTTGTCGTGTGTCTTCCAACATTTTTTTGCTTCTTCCCGCACACACATGAAAACTTCCACACTGGAAATTCCTTCAATCCTCCATTTCAGCAACTTCCACACCATATACTATACCTATATCTTCCCTTCATCATCCTTCAACATAGATACAATGAAAAAATGGTATTTCCAATTAAAAATCATGAATGTGAGCTGTCACAAACCCTAGGGTCCAAAACGAAGAATTGATCATATCTCCCAAACCGTGCATCAAATCTTCATGAAAATTTGGGAAAGCCTTCCTAATCCAAATTCCTTGAACCTGGAAAAAACCTCAAAATACCTCCCTAATTTTTAATGGCATCCATCTGAATTTTTTTTCCCTAGGGTGGTCTTCCTTCATTTGTTGTCAATCCTGGGAAGTGGTTTGACTTGAAAATATGAAGAGAGACTAAAGAGATAAAACCCAAAATGAATCCATTTTTTTGGAAATCCAACACTTAAAAGTTAAAATTATAAAAATAAAAGTTCTTGTTCACACATTCCATTTTTAGTAAGTTTCCAAAAATGGAAAACTCCCTCTAGAAAAGAATATTTAAAATCACGCAAATAAAAACTTGGGCACGTTTGTTAAAAATAAAAAAAATAAAAGCACATTTCCAAAATGGAAAAGTGCTTTGAATTGACCCCAAGACATTTTTGACAATCTTGGAACATTAAGGAAACACATCAGTGCAAGAAACAGAGGGTGAAAAAGTGACACTACTCAAAATAGTAGTTTTGGGGACCTAGTTTCATTAAATACCAATTTTTAGTTTCAAGTGAGAAAGTTACAAAACAATTTTATTTTCACTCAGCTTTCCACTTTTTGGGATATCCATGGGGTTGTATGATGGTTTCATAATTCAAACAGAGAAACGATAACTCCATGTGGATCTAAAAATCAACGTCTTGAGTCTAATTATATCTCGTAGTAAGACGAGACATTATAATCGTAGCGGTGGATCCATCTTCATCACTCGAGGATCTAGGTGGTTCGAAATGATTTGGCCATAAAGAGCTCAATGATTTGAATTGGTTATTCTATAAAGAATCAAATAGGGTTTGCATGAGTAGTTTCCGCGGCCATCCTAAGATCACATTTGGAAGTCCTAAAATTGTGTTTCTCAACACTCATTGTGTGACCCAAGATGTCTGAGCATCATGTAAAAGGGATAAATTATGATCATCATTGGCAAGTAGAAAGTGTTCAAAATTTACTTCATCAAATCTTTCTGAAGAGTACAATAATGTGAGTATATAGTGGAATGTCATCAAAGATTGTTCTCCATCCTCTGACTCATTCAAAGTAAACCTCTATGAGAAACATTTGTGGTCAAATAAGTGATAATTCAATAGTGTTTCTAAACACTTAATTTAAGGTGTTTGTGCATCATCCAAAGGAGGTTTCTCATGGTGTAAAATGTTCAAGGATCCATAAGTCCCTGCATTGGCACATTTCATGAAATCACTCGGAAAAGAAGGTGAAGACATCAAGGCATCATCTTCGTCAACATCCTTTCTTCCTTCTCTTATCTCGTGACTCTTCTTATCCTTTACCCCTTTCTAATTCTTTTGTTGTGTGTAATCATGTTAGTTTTTCTTATTCATTAAAGTGACTTTATAAAGTTGAATTTTAAAAGTCCCTTTGATTTATAAAAAGGGAACTTAATTTCCTAGATCCTAGGAAGGTGAAAAGTAAAGAGTTTAACGAGATAGTGAATATTCATGTGGGGGGTAGGTGAAGAGTCAATTCACATTTTTATAAATTGGGATGTCTTATACATTCTAAAGGATTAAAAAAATTGTATTCTAAAATTCTGCACTTTGTAGCAATAAAGGATTGTAATATGTTGTTGGACTTTGGGTCATCCATATACATGAAATAAAACTACATTTATTGTACATGCTTTCTTCTTTTCTCTTGCTTTGTTTGTACAACTTGTGTAAATGTCAATTAAGGAATAGAATTTCTACTTTCTAAAATGTATGAAGCTTTCTATACATGGTTTTATCTCAACGTTGATTAGATAAAGTTAGTTTTTATAAGCATCTTGTGTTTCTTACACTTCCTTCTTTCATGCAATTTAAAAATATAGTGATGCGAGAGATTTGTATCTTCGATAGATGAATATGAGAACTTGGCATCTCAATTTTCCTATCTCACAAGATATCTTCATTATGCTTTCCTTTGTATTGAACGTTGAACTACTCTAGTTACTTGGGTGTGATATCTACAATATACTCACGATGGCGTATTCTTCCTTGATTAATTTCCCTCCTTTCCCATCATTGCTGTAATTTTCTCCCTTGTACCACATACAAGAATTTTTCCACAGTTCATTGGAGTGTCCCTATGTGATCCCCACCAATTTTACTACCCAAAACATTTATATAATATTATTATTAGTTAAACTTTAATAATGGGAGTTGTATCATTTAATACATAGGGGTGTAGCCCCATGAATGTTGGTGGATACACCTAATTTGTCCACCCGATAAATTTTCTCACCAATAGATATATACAATGGAATCATGAATAATGAAAATAATGCATTAATTCAAAAGAAAAAGTAACATATTAAATTATTTCAACCAACCCAAAAAAATGAGGACACAATTGGAATCCATTGCAAACATTAATGTAGGTAATAAATTATCATTAACTTCTTATTTTTTGTCAATTTAGTTTAAAATTTTATGATCTTCGTCATAGTTAAACCTTTCTTGTGTTTGAATACAAAAATCCATACTGTTATAATTGTATTTTACATGAAATAATTAACTAGAATATATTCCCTAAAAACAATTAATATTTCAAGAGATGAAGATATAATTGATGATGACATGCCATAGCTGCAAGATAATCCTCACTATCAAATACCTCCAATAGATGAAATTTATAATGAAAAAATCATTTAGAAGGCAATGTTAACAGATACTTATTCAAATAAAGAAATTTGTGCAAAGGAATAAAAATAATTGGACAATTGGAATGTTTTTAAGGTAGGCCGGGTGAAAAATATCCATTCATTGAACCTATAGAGCCAAAAAATGGTGATGATACTCCAAACAATGTAGATGTATAATTTATGGTTGGAAATTAGGAAAAGAACATAAAATGCAACTAAAATTAGAAACAATTGAGAAAAATGTTAAAATGTATATGTGATAGTTAAAGAAAATGTTGGAAAAATAACAAAGAGACATAGAAGGAAAACAATGAAATAGTGGATGCACATAAGATATGAGGAGTATGAAAATGATCAGAAATATTGTCAAAACATTCGGAGATAAGAGGAATAAATAATCCCAAATTTGGAAAATATCTAAATGAAAATCTTAAGGCAAAAAAAACAAACAATTTCCAATTGTATTCTTCATTTTAAAAGGGGCAGACCTATTTTAAATTTTTCAAAATTTAAGAATTTTTTAAAGTTTAATGGGTTTTCTAACCTTTCATAATTACATTGGTTAGATAGAAATTCTTAGGAAATTAAAAATGTCTTTCAATGATCGAAAAGGAGACTTGGATGATAAAGTCAATAATACAATTTTTATCTCCCTTTCCATTAACAAGGTTACAAAAGTGAGAAAACATCTTGGGTTTTCATGCATGTTTATGATTTTGAGAACCACATAAGGAAACATCATCTTTTAGATTTTCATAAAATGAAGGAAAACTGCAATGTTGAAAATATTTATAAATTGGTTATATCTAATTTGAAGGATATAGTTGGGATGGATGATTATTCAATAGATACAAAGATTGTATGTGTTGGTGTGTCATTCATGTAGGGTCATAGGAGTGGTATATTTTTTTAACTAAAAACATCATTTAACCCTTATATGATTCCAACTCATTGCATGGATCATAGGATGAATATCGTGCATACAAAATAGTTAACATGCTTGAAAATGCCATAAAATTTATATAGATTATATGTGAATTGCACATGTATATGTCAAGAAGTTCAAAATGATTTCTAGGGTTTCAAAAAATTCAATTATAATGAAAGATGGTAAAAAACTACTTAATGACATTAATACAAGATGGATTTCACCGTATGATCCCCCATGTATAATTTTTACGAATACTCATTATTTACATGTTTTATGTTTAAGTACCATATGCATTTTGACAAGGAAAAGATGTGATTTACTACTTATCAGATTTGGACACATTGTTTACACTTTTTAGGATTCTATCCATGTTGAATGAAATCAATTTCTTAACAAAATATCCATCTATATAGTCGAATTCATTAGATTGAAAAACCATGTATGTCAAACACTAGATGTGTTATACGCCTCGATGAATGATTTCAAGGAAACATATTCGTAGTTGGAAAAATTTAACAATTTTAAAGGATCCTAAAATATATTTTAGATTGAATATAAGTTTTCATCTTTGTATCCTTGTAAATCAATGATATTCGATGCACACTTTCAAAAAAAAAAAAGAATGGGTATTTTTGCAAAAAAATTGAATAAGTTCCTATAAAACGTAATTTATATGAAGGTGTTATATCTCAAACAAGGATAAAATTGAAGAAACATTCACAATTCTTATCCAAGAGATCAAAGAATGTTTTAAAAGAGATAATATTATTAAGGCTATGGGAGTGGTCAATCCTATATTTTGGAATCTTGTAGAGCTTGTAAGAAAGTTGTAAGTGATATATAAAAAGACACATGGGTACTCTCATTAAGCATTTTGGGAAATCAGTAGAATGTATTTAAGTTCAAATTAAGGGTCTTATTTAAAAGGAATTAATTTCATGTTAATCAACTCATATCAGCACCACAACGGTCAAACAATATGACTAATTGAGTGAACCAACAGCTTAATGGTGCAATTATGTGACTATGGAATTTATTTGATCATAGTAACATCCTACATGAAAAAATTAGAAAAAATTAATGATTTTATTAATTGTGTCAAACAATGATATTGGGATCATTGGAAGACGAAATGGTATTTAATGCATTAACATTTGTTAAATCAAAATATTGAAACATACTAGATAAAAATCTTGAGACTTGTTTGAGATTGTATGTTTCATGATATGATGTGGACACATTTCCTTATGAAAGAGTAATGGTATTATGAAATTATCTTGTGGAAACAATAAGGGTTTATAATTATAATAATGGGGTTAACAAAGAAAAAAATAAACATTTAAAATGTGACTGAAAATAACAACGAAAGATTAAATAACAATTTGAGTTTTGAAGTGCTAAATACTCAAGAATTATTTGAGCTACCTGATATTGACTAAAGATGTATGTATGAACATAATATTTCTAGAATTCAAATTTCATATCATATTATAAGTATGTAACTTGTTGTTTTTATATACACATATTCTTTATTAAATTATATTTTCAAGGTGTTTTGAATTGTTTAGAGTTTTTAATAGACAAATGTGATACTTCTTTTTTCTTTTCTCTTTTAAATCGCAATAATATCCTAACATATTATAGTGTTAAAAATATATATCCAACTTCAAAGAATATCAAACATAAATTAAAATTATAATCATAATATGATTTCATATGGAGAACTTACGCATGAATAGAATACAAGTACAACATAACATAGATTGAAACTCTCAATATTTTTATATAATAAAGAATATTAAAATTACCAAAAAAGTATACATATTTATAGTTTGAATAGAAAAATATTTTACAACCATTTTTTTGAATTCGAGTTCAAAATCCATGTTCTCAAATCTCAAATTTTACAATTTAATATTAAAATTAATCCTTAAGAAGAAAAATCTTTCGTTTGTGTTATTGTCTCATATGCACCATAACTTTCATGTAAAACTCCCGACCGAACAACATCCTTCACTACCGCATTGATAAATATGAAAGTATTTCACGCTCTGTAATTTCTACATCACAACAGTAAAGTAAATTGCATCCTTTTAGTATTATTCTTCTAAAATATTCTAGTATTCATTCCATGCTCCTTTATGATCCTTCTTAAGGTATTATTTTTCTTGTTTTAACTAACAATTTTTGTCTTCAAATAAAAAAATGCAATTAATTTTTCTTGCACTTTGTAAATGCACATCAAGCATTGTTGCCTCATTCTTCAAATTCAGGTGATTTGACTACATTTAAAAAATAGAAAATTATTAATTAAATTTTAAAAATTTGTAAATCATATTCGAAAATTTATTAAAAATTACAAATTTCTTCTCCCTTTCCTCACTCACAATTTAAATATAAAGACTTTTCTCTTAACCACATATTATGGTAGGATTTTTTTCTAAATTTAAATTATCAATTATATTCAACATTATTTCTAATCTATCATCTCAAAAGAGATAGACAGATTTGCACAATAATAATACTTTCTTAATATTCAAACGTACAAGATATTACAAATAAATAGGAGAAATTGATCCTATTTTCTAGGAGGTTGTTCTAACAACACTCCTCACATTTCTTATTTACGTGAATTTGGTTTAACAACCAAATCACATTCAAATAACTATATGAGTTGTTATTACAACTCATTTACTCCACATTATTATATTCACCAATATGTAAATATAATAAACACATCTAAATAATGTGAGCACTAAACAAGTATTCCTAACATCATCATCATAAGCATTTATAAAATACACAATGTCGAGATATAACCTAATTAAATAAACTATCAAGTTTCACCGGTTCATTTTGAATGAAGGAATAAAACAAATATCTCTAGAAGTGGTTGTTAAAGTGGGAATTTATTTATTTTATGAAAAAATTATCCCAAAACTCCAACAATTTTACTTTTTCAATATCCTTTGTTAAAATAGCATTAACAAAGGCTAGATAATTTGCATCCAAAGTACTTTCAAGTGAAAAACTTGTTTTTCATCATCTGTTAAGGAATTTTCTCTTGGAGAAGGTGTTCTCAATCTTTGTTCTTATATTGGAGAAGGATTCATTAATAAATGAAACCTATCTTGTGGATTCAAATTTCTATGAGTCTTAACACCACTTTTAATCCCAATATATTCCTCATCCAAATAAATTTTATTTAATATTGACAAACCCCATGCACTAAGAACATATCCTAATGAAAATTTTGGAAACTTAGCTGAAAAAATTTAGTCCGCTCTACTTGAATTTGAAGCATGAAATTAAATATGTTTCCCACGCCCTGGTCCTTACATTCTATGGAGGAGGCACCAACGGTGACATCTTTTCCTCAAATTAGATGATGTATTTGGAGGCATATGAGACATTGAAATAATCAATTGTAAATTATATGAGAAATTTGAAATAGAAAATATAATCGAATAGAATAATTATAAATTATAAATCATTTATGATAAAAAAATTTCCTATTTGTGTTGCTTTCAAATGAGATGTAGTTGGAGCTTGTTGTACTTGTTGTTGAGGAGTAGAGTGAAGAGACTAGGAGTGGTACTAGTAGTATTGATCTAAACCTAATTAAACATTAACAATTTGTAATGCCTTTTCCATGGTTAATATCTTTTCTTGCTTACAGCTCAGAATCAAGTCAAACATTGATAATTGATTCTTGTTTTGAAGATGGTGTACTCTTTAGAACTGATTGATCATGTTTGTTGTAGATGATATGTTTTATCTTCTAAAATTGGATACAATCATACTATGGAAATTTTGAATTGATATTGAAGTATTTCATATACTTTATGCTTTGAACTTTGAAGTACATTCTGTATACTGGTGAAGGAAATAAATTCAGTCTTATAAGACTATGCCAATACATTTCCTAATTTACAATATTGAACTTGTTTCTCAGTCTATTTCATTACTAATACAGGAATAACCATACCTTGGATCAATTGTAGTGATCCAAGGCATGCCTATGATTACTATGATGTTTTAATCATATTTGTTAAGCCAGTTAGCATATTCTATTACTTGAGAAGTATTTGTACTCAGTTTACATTATAGAAGATTGTTGGGATGTCCTCAGTAGCATCTTAAGGATGCATCCTTCTATGTGATCTAATTACCTTGTTTTGATAAAATTACTAAAGGTAATGTCTTTTGATTATTGTATGGAACCTAAATAATCTAAATGCATTTGATTTATTTACATTATCCTTAACCTAAGTTAAGGTGAATGCATTTTGAAGGGTATTAATTCTTAAAAAGATTATCCTAAGTCATTTGATATTAAATTACCCTAAGATATTATGGGAATTTACTAAATTCCTAAGCTATGGTCAGTATCTAAAGCTAAATAAGCCGAAGTGGCATCAATCTAACCTAAAATGACTGTGGTTAGCTTATATGGTGAGTTAAGTTTAATGGGTTGGTGACACCATTCCAAAGGCATACTAGGATTTTAAATGGTTCATTTAATGTTTTTTATTGCCAATATTTACTAGGACATGATCTATGAGGGAATGTTGTTGAATGTAACTCTTCTAAGCTTTAGTAAACAACGTGTTAACTATTAGTTGTAACTAAAAATTGGTTGAAATGGGCGGGAATAATGGAGGCCTCTAGTAGTCTGGCTCGCATTGATTATTCTCGACCCTTGAGTGAAAACCACCTAGGAATTGGAAAGATGGGTTTGTGGAAAAAGGAAAGGTTTGGTTTTATTTTGCATTTGGATTTTTCGAGCTCAATGGCTCTTCATGTAGTATTTTTCGAACTATAATTTCGATTCTTTAAAATTAAATTTTTCCATTGCATGGTGGAAATAATGGAAAAAAATTATTATGGAAACTATAAAGGAAGATGAGAGGAAAAATGTGGAATTTTCGAAGTTCTAGTTGGAGTTTTCGTGGAGATCTTGCAGTGGAAGCTTTGCAGAAAATTTGGAAGCATGGAAAAGAAATCAGGAGCACTACCAAGCATGATAGGCTCTATCTCTTTATGATATCTTTCTTTATTTAACGATTTCATAAAAATAACTCTTCTCTTCATTAAAACACTTCTGAGATTCAGTTTCGTGTTTTGTGTGCTATTTTTCTTTTCCTTGATTTTATGCGTTTTCTTGAGAGTTAATGGTTTCTAGTTGATGGAAATGAATCAGTATTGTATGTAGTTTGTTATACATTGAAATTAGGCTTAAGACGGTTCGGAAATGATTGTGTTTGCAAAATATGAAACTATGAATGATTTTTAAAGTAGATACTGTGATATTTTTGCTATTGATTAATATATCTCATTGTATTTTTAATATTTTGGTGTTAAGTGATAGCATTGGGTTCATGGTCGAAGTCTTCATGAAATATTGATGGCAATTTTTTTCTTGAGAAATTGGGTTTTAAGAAATATATATATATTGTAGTGCCCATTTAAACAACCACTTGAGACCAAAGAAACAACCTAGGGTTAGCTAGAAAAATTATGGGATAATTTTTTTTTGATTAGAAGTGAACACAACCGAGTTGCGCTGCACAACAATTTACCACCTGAAGGTTCCAGAACAAACACATTTACCAAAACAAAAGTTTCCTTTATTAACTAATATCAAGCTCACAAGGTTCAAATTTTAGGGTTAGATGTTCTAGTTGGTTTCAGGGAGAAATCTACCCCTATACCCACTCTCTAATAGGCTTAGAGTTTCAAATGAAATTTTATCATACTTAATGATTCCAAAAATTTCCTAAACCATTTCCATTGGATAGGAAATTTTCTCACCTTTCCGGTGATATAAAGAAGTCCTCCTAACTCCTTTGGGAACTCAAGATATGGTCCGATGGAGTTTTGGGATCAAATTTTCCCCAAGGGGGACACGTGTCAAGAGGAGGGGAAAACCCTTTGGCGGGTTGGCGGGTTGCATGGGCATTTTTGGAATTTTTCCCCATGCGGCGCAAAATAAAAATTTCTCCCAAACCTCTGCCACCACCCCAAGGTGCCACGTGGCCCTCTCGATAGTTGATGAGTTTCTTGGGTTGGATATCATTGTCTCTGTAAGTGATTCTTGGTTTAAACTTTTGAGATAATGGAAATTGGGTCAGATTTAATCCCGAGATGATTTAATATTTTATGATTTAAGCTTATCCTTTTTAGAATCATATCCTCTCTGCATATTGTCTCATTGGAGACTATGCTCGTATTTTGGGTTGGTTTTTATTGAACCGGAGTTATGAACTTTGCTATGAAAATTTTAAGGGAATTATAAGCCCTTGAGTCTAGGACCCTAATCTTAAATAGGTGAAGTTCATATTCTACCCAATTGATCTTTTTTTTTATGTTCATTATTATTATCCTTTAAGTAATTGTTATGCAATTTGATTAGTGAATTCAACTGTAGATTTTATCCTTTGGAGTTCATGGTCTGGTAAGACTCTTTCAGTCGACTTGGTTGAATTGAATTGTGTTGATCAATTTGATTTAGTTCTCTATTTTGTTATATTACAACAAAAATTTCTTGAGTTCTTAATATTTTATTATTCAAGAATCGTCTCAAAGTTGGAATGGATTAACCCTCCTAAAGAAATTTATTGTTCCTCGTATTCAGTTCATCTTTGAGGCATTCTTGTTTTTAATAGTATCCTCTTATGGATTGGTGATAGGGATTTAGTTTGCAATAAGGAGGAAATTATAGCTTGATCGATTAATACAAATACTTTTCGAGATTGAATGAAATCATGGATTTTTATTAAGTCTTTTCTATAATAGTTGGTTGCATTTTTAAATGTTATCATGGTTGAGATGAATTTCATGACTGTAATATAGATGGAATTAACTTTGTTAGTTTACTTAACTTCTTTTATAGGTAATTGGTCCCTAAAAGAGACTTAATTGACTTTCTTTCTATATCTGACATTGTGGATTTTTGGGTAGACCTTTTGATTGTTCTTATTTTGGATACTTAGAACATTTTCATAATCAACAGTGTTCCTTTTACAAAGTTGTTAGATAAAAGCATATTGTTTTAATGTTCTAGTGCTTATCAAACTCAATTATTAGGAGCTGACTCGTGCTAACAATTTTGCAAATGCACTTCATGAAAAGTGAAAGGAGAAATACTTATAGAAAGTTACATTTGTTTTATTAATGAAGTCATTTATTTTATTTGGATACTTAATGTATTGAAATGCTCTTGAAAGGGACTTTTTGGAAAAACTATGAGGGCATATCACATTAGTATTTTGTACTACTGAGAAATTTTTTCTTAAAATCTTATGAAATACTTATTAAGCATGGAATGAAGTGAATTCCTTTTCTGATAATGAATATTTATTTGTATGGATAGATTGTGATAACCAAATTATCTATGCAGCATATATGATTTAGATTTGATTAATATTCCTAAATATTAAAATACATGACTTAATAGTTATCTAAGGTATAGAGTGTTGCTTGGGTAAGGAACTATATTTTTGAATCAATTAATTATTGGGTAATGGTAAGACTATGATGATCATAATATATCAACCCTTATTCGGAAATAGGAATTAGAAAAGTATACTATAAAGATGGATGTGGCATTCTTATAAAGTTTATACTCCTTATGTTTTCCAAATTCATGAATAGGATATTAGTCCTTAATTAGGAAGAAGAGAAGACTTCTTTATCAACCTTATGCAACAAATCTAGAGCTCGAGTCGCTTAAAGTTGTAGGGTTGACTTGGTCAAACATGTGCAACAAATTTACTATTTTTATGGGAGATTATTCCCTTGAACTTAATTACACTCTATTTTTAGTAACTAGTTAGTTAAGGTTCAACTGTAATGGCTCAACCTCTTGAACTTATAAATAGTTAGATGCATTAAGTTTTAAAAAGACTTTTAGATCATTTGGGGAGTTACTCTTCAAGATTGGAAGAGTGCTTTAGATACTTTGAGCCTTTCAGTTATATTCAAAACAATATTTTACCATGAAATATCTGGTTTATTGTGTTAATAATTGATCAATTCATAGCTTGTGAATGTTTAATTCCTTGATGTGATTGGTTAATCTACCTTTATCTCAGTTATCTTATTTCAATCTATGTGAAAAATGATATAGTTACTTTGAATATCAGTTGTGGAAAATTTATCTCCTTTCTATTATAAAGTTGCATTATTATTCACAATCATAGATGGAGGAAGATTGCAAGACATGTGCATATCATATATTGTTATGAGGTGTTGATTGTGCATTTAAGTAGGTCTATCTATTAAATATACTTGGTGTTTAATAAGGGAACACATTCTCCATAGTTTGTAGTATCTTGTTTACCATGTCTAAGTTGCAATAGGTGAATTTAGATTGTGGTGCTTATTTTTACCCTTTCCAAATCAACCCTTCTCAATTTGAAGATCAGAAAGTTTTCTAGCAACAACATTTCTTGGTGTAGCACCACTTCTAGTATAGGTTTTATTTCTTACAAATCTCCCTCCCTTAATCCCATGAAAATGTTAAAATAGGTCTAGTTAGTTGTTTTATTGCATTAGAAGTAGTGTTGTGCTTAGTTTAAGAAAAGGAAGTTGGCATTTTTTGGAGGTTCATCCCAAGGAAAAAAAGGTCCCATACCTTGGGATGATCCAATGATGCATGTGATCACTCAAAGATTCAATAGTTGCATGATCTACGTGAAACCACCACCCATAATTCACTATGACAATCAAGGTGTGTTGAAGCTTGTGAAACATCTAGTTTTTCATGAAAGAACAAAGCATATTGAGGTCAAATGTCACTATATTTGAGGACAAGTCTTGAACCACCACATCCAACTCCAAAACTACCCAACATATTCTAGGATTGTAGATATACTCACCAAGTCTCTTGGCAAGGTGAAATTTTAATTGTTTCGGGTACATTTGTAAAAACAATCTATTAAGGGGAAATGTTAGCATTATTTAAAACATTGTAAACTTACCACCAATCGGTTATGCCTTTGTGGAATCCACTTGTATGGCGGTTCAATTTTTATAAACCATTTTTGTATATGTATAGATTATTTTTCTCGTTGTGGAGTAATCATTCAATTATCAGTAAAGTCTTCTTTCTCTTTTACCCTTCAATGTCATGGAAGATTATTGCCACTTTTATTTAATAATAGGAACCTACATTTTTATTCCAAATGACATGAATTGATAATAAAACATACCCCGTGGGGTGAACATTGTCTTGTATTTTTCCTTAGGTAAAATCCTACTAAGGATAAAAGGGTGTAAATTTTTGGTGAACCTAACATTTTATCTTACACCTTCTTGTAAACCCTAGATATACTAGGGTTTCATTTATACATTGTATATTCAGATTGGAAAATATTTTTTATCTATCTTTTACCCTATATTGGATATATTAAAATTTCCTTAGGGTCTGATGGGTTGTCCTACTCTTTAGGTTTGTTTCTTGGGATCCTAATTTCCAAAGTACCTTTTAGGGAACATTTCAAACATAACAACTCTATTTCCAAATTCCTTTTAGGTTTTTCTTAATTTTTTAATTTTTAAATTGAAAACCTATTTTATCTTGTAATTATTAGTAAATTAAAATTTAATATTTTTTGGTAATTTTGGCATAATCAATAAACTATATAATTTTGTAAAAAAATCTTTGAGGTTGTTATTCCACTTAATAGGATTCAAAATACCTATTTTTGTTTTTTTACTACACTAGTTATTTTATATGGTCATTATAGTAATTTGATGAAGGTCACTTTACTAAAACATCGCTTTTGGGTCTTGTCTTCTATAGTCTCTTGATTTTCAAGCATGTTCAAATTGGTTTAATTTTCCAACTAGCTACATTCATATAGATATTACATGTTAGGTAGAGAAATACTTTTTTTTGGCCTCTTTGGAGTAATGTTGATATAGGGGGTGCAAAAATTTACACATCAACCTAATAACTAAACTTATCGTAAGGTATTTTACACATTATTATGGTTTTAGTGTGATTCAGATGATTACAAATGGTTTTAGGATTGTGCAAAAACTAGGGTTTATTAATGCAACAATTCTCCATGCCATCAAAGTACCTACAAAATTATAGGGCTCTACAGTGGTCTAAGACCATACCATAGGGTCAACTCTAGATTTTACATCCTAACCAAGATGTATGGTTTTACACTAGGGAGATCGTATATCACAATATCAAAAATAAAGCATGTTCAGTATTTGGACTCCTAGATTCTGAAATTTATGCACCAAAATCTAACTTTTATATTACTTGTCTAGCTAATTACATAATCCATCTTGTGTTTTATTTCATGTAACATATTGTAAAAACTAATTAAAAACCAATACTTTATTATGATGTTATATAACTAATGTTGGAAGTTAATTAATTAAAATAGCTCCTAGTTTCCAAATATTACATTCCTTTTAGTTTTGTGCATGTGCATAACATTTAATCTACTAAGGATAAAATGGGTGCAAAAAAATACATATTAGAGAAGGATAGAAAGAAATATACTACGAAACTATTGTGGGAAAAGTGTGAGGAGATACCAAAGGTGTTGGTACTTTTAGGTAAGCATATCTTAAGGAAAGAAAAGTAGGATAGTGCATGTTTTGTGCTAATAGTACAAACCAGACAAAGGGAAGGTGTGATAGAAGTGGTGGAAGGAGAAGAAATAATAATTTTATAAGTGAAAGAAATTTTGAAAGAAATTATGGAAATTGAGTTACCTCAAGGGTTACCCCTATAAGAGAAATTAGTCAATGCAAGGATTTAAATCTAGGTCCAAGTTTTCCATCTAAGGTAGCCTACACAATGAAACCAAAAGAGAATCAAGAGATACAAAATAATTTCCAAGTTTTTTGTGTATAGGACTCATCAGAGAGAGTCTAAGTCCATGTGTAGTGATTATAGTTCTATCACTTAAGAAGTGCGATGAGTGGTGTATGTATATCAATCCAATATCTATACATAAATTCACCATCATGTACATGTTTCCATTTCCTCGCATGGATGACATCATGGATTATTTAATTGGATAAAATTATTTTACCAATATTTGTTTATGAGCACATATCATAAAATTCACACAAGTAAAGGCTATGAATGAAAGGTAATGTTTAAGAATAAAAAAGGATTGTATGAGTGGTTTGTAATTTTAGTTATATTGAGAAACGAACCAAGTACTTTCATGATATTGAAGAATTAAGTTATGAAACTATTTTTAGGAGAGTTTGAGATTTTGCACCTATATCATATTTTTATTTTCAGTAGAATGTATGAGGAGCATGTACTACATATCAAGAAATTATTGTGGAGACTATAGGAAGAGAATTTATTGATCAATTTCAAGAATTACAATTTTATGCAAGAATTATTAGTATATATGGGTTTTATTATTTCTAGAGAAGGATTGAAAATTAACCCTAAAAATAAATGCACAATTATGGATTAGCCATCATTGGGGAGCACTTCTAAGGAATGGAGTTATCTTGGGGCGGATATCTTTTACAAAAATTTCTTTAGGGAATTTAGTGGCTTATGTGCACCTATTACAAAGGCGATGAGGTGATACAAGAAAATATTTCTGGAGGATAGACATAGAGAAGAGTTTTATAGAATTGAAGATAATAATAATAGAACTAGTGGTAGCATTAACATATTTCACAAAGGTATTTTAGGTTGATTGTGATACTAGTGGCATATCCTTTTTAGAGTGTTGACTTAGAAGGTTAGAAATATTCCGTTCTTCATATAAAATATGAATGATGTTAGGAGGAATTATTATGTGTATGGTGAGTAATTTTACATAATAATACATGTGTTGAAGAATTGGATAAATTGCTTATAATTTCCTAAGGATTTTTTATTATACAAGGATAATTAGGAATTATAGTTCATTCATATCCAAGGAAAGTTGAAATAGAGTCATATGAGGAGATTTGAATACCTGTAATGATACACATTCCTATTGAATCACATGGGAAATAAATACAACAAGGTAGCAGAAGTTTTTAGTAGGGATAATGTTTCATTGACAAAAATGAGGATCAAAGTTATGGGTTTTGAATTCATAAAAATATATATGCCTAGGATAAAGACTCTAGTGAAACATGGGAGGCATGCATAGTTCCCACGGTGGTTTGACTAGGGAAGATCATTGTACATCACGAAAGGATCAATGAGAGATAATATAGTAATAGAGAAATATTGAATAACATTAAAAGTAGAAATTTGGCCTCAATAAAACCTTATTAGAGCTAGGGAGAGATTTAATTTTAGATAAAAATGACTATGAATGCATGCATAAATTTGTGTAGGAGTGTTGTTTTTTCCTTTCGGAGGTGGTTAGATTTTAAAATATGGAACATTTCATTTCTTGTAGTAAGAATATTGATGCAACACATATTGAAAATAATTTCTTCAATAAGGATGTAAGACTGCATGGATTACCATTCTTTTTAGTGTTTGACAAAGATACAAACTTTGTTGGTAATTTTTGGAAAACATTATGGAGGAATTTAAATACAAAGATAAAATTTAGTTCAACATATCATCCAAAAAGTGATGGGAAGATAAAGGTTATGAATATAAGCTTTAGATATTTTCTTAAATGTTTGGTGGGAGATAAAGAAAGAAATTGGGATCTCACTTTACTTGTAGTAATTGTTTTCTCATAAAAATTCATAAAATAGGAGTATGGGGAAAACACCAACATTCCAAATCACATTTAGGAACAGCCCAAGAGGCATTTCTGAGTTGATATATTTTCTATATAATGAGAAGAAGTGTGTTGAGGTAGGGGAATTTGCAGAACACATGAAGGAAGTACATAAACAAGTATACAATCAATTAGAGAAGGTAGATGCACAATACAAATAGTGATCATATGAGAAGAAAAGAGAAATTGAATATAATATTGGAGACATGGTCTTGACATATTTTTAAGAGATATTTTTGAAAGAAACTTACAATAAAATTGAGTAGAAGAAGATAGGACCATGCAATATCGTTAGAAATTTTACAAAGAATGTTTATGAGATCAATTTTCCTAAGGGAATTTAAATATCTAACATCTTTAATCTTGTGGATTTTTAGCCATACTATACAATAGATGAATATGAAAATAAACCTGAATCATAAAACAATGGAATAGATTGTAGGAAATATATTCTTGAGAAGGATCGTGATGAATCATTTGGAATAATATATTTCATGACCAAGAAGATGCATAATAAGGATTGTTCTTCAAATAAATATCCTAGTTATTTGGGTACCCTGTATACATATTATGGCTCTAATATTCATTGCAAGGTTATGTAAACTCAAGTTCCCTTGGCACATTCCCTTCTTTCTCTCATGCACCCTATGAACTTCCCTTCTTATATTTCTTTCCTTTTCATCTTTGTTTCATCCTCTTGCGCGTATCTTCTCGCGCATTTTCCTTCTTCCTATGCATTTTCTTTGTCCTGCACACGTGAGACTTGTACTTACTTCAAATCAGCTAAGTCCTTGGCCCTCTTACATGCCCTGTAAATCCTTGTAATAGTTGTGCCTTGACCATGTAATATCCGCTCAACAGCTTTGCCTTATTTCCTCACATACATAACACGCACCTCCCTTCTATCTTCTTCCTTTACCTCATTCATCCGTGCACATATATTTATGCCCTCCTTTCCACATTTTTATGCCATTTCATCCTCTCGACATGCTTGAGTGTGCCACATGTGACCAGTCAAAGCGTGTCAACATGGTGTTAAATCCTTGCAACAAATTAGTGAGAAACACGTGGTAGAAATGATATGAACATTTACACAGTTTGATCGTCCTTCAACCAATCCTCGCGTGCCACTGTTTTGCATGCGCTGAAAGTATAATAAACTTCCATCGTATATTTTCTATAGATCTTTGATCATCATTCATCTAGACTTGTCAGATAGTTGCTGATGTAGGCTATAGTGCTAGACATTCAAATTCAAATTCTTGGCAGACCTAATAGGTGAGAAATGGGAAAACATCTTTCTGAGCATTAATGAGTAGATCTAATTTCTCCAACTAACCGATTTGATTTGATTCACCCTCCTTCCTTCTTCAACATGCCAAAAAAACTTGGGGAAGAGAATCTAATAGATTATTAGGTAGATTTATAGGCCATGAATGCACATCTCCATCTCCAACGCTCCACACCCATTCAACTCCTCAGAGTAGAAAAATAAAGCACCATGCAATGGCACATCAGCCACCTCCTCCACTAAGGAACTTTACTAACTTCACCAGAGGAAATCCCCTAGTTATGACCATGTAACATGATATGTCAAATGGAATGCTCAAAATTATTCCATATTTTACTGGTGAGAATCAAGTCACCCCTTAGGAGCATATCGAGTATGTAGCGAATGTATATTCATTATATTTGATCAATCATGATAATGTAGTAGTTAGGCTACTTGCAGCCTCTTTCAAAGGAAAATTACTTCAATGGTACCAAGGCTTGAGACTTGGATTTATTCCCACCTGGGATGAGCTTGGAATAGTTGTTTGCAATTAATTTGAAGATAAGTAAGATCACATATCTTTGATGGCACAACTGAAAACATCACTGAGGATGCCTAATGAGAAAATGACTGATTTCAACATCAGATTCCAGAAGACTTGGGATAGAATCCCTCTTGTGGTAAGATATATAGCCTAGCATACTTTTTTGTATTATCTAAAGGATTAAACAATGATATCTCAGTCATGATTCAATCCATGGGTGGCAGGACTTTACTAGTTGCTTATAATATTGTAGTAAGGGTAAAAATAGTCTTATTTAGGTGGGAAAGATAGCTCCTAGACCACATATGCCCTTGTTCCTAGAAATGTCGCAAGCACCCCAACCTTCTTTGGCCTCTATTCCTGTTCCTGAGAAAAATGTGCAACATGTTGCATAAAAATCCTACTCTTCAGAGCAGGAAAAAGAAGATGAATAATTGAAGGCCCTTATTATAAATTTGTAAAATAAAGTCATATCATTAGAAAAGCAACAAAGCAAGCAAGCATATAGAGGCAATTCTAATTGTGTTGAGTGAAAAGTTTACATTAATATTGAAAGAAACAAGAAAATCTAGCATATTTAGTAATCCTCTACTCTTGAAAGCTTTAAAATAAACCTAGTAAGGATTTTAAGGAAACATTTTTGATTATGAGAATGGGCGCTCACCATTAATGGCTTCAAGGCCAATGGTTATTCCCATTTACTCAATGTTTGGTGTGTAGTGCAATGGAAAAGCAATAGCTTAGTAAAATAAATGAAATAACCTCTAACCCTAAGAAAAATGCTATAGTTTATGTTAGGAAGAAGAGAGAGTTCTTAGAAATGAGAGGGGGTAATGGGTTATTTATAGTTTTCCATTTGGGAAAGTGGGGAATTTTGGTGCATGTGGGACTAAAGGATAAGTCAAAAAGTTGATTAGGGATTCAAAGTAAGATTTGACTAGGTTTAGAAGAGGTTAATCATGGTTAGGACTAGTTAAACTAGGTTAGGCTAGTTAATCATGTTTAGAGAGGAATTAGGGTTTTGAGAGGTCTAATCAATCCAATGAAATGGATTGATAGTCTAGGAAGCTAGTAGAAGTAGTCTAGAAGGGAATGAGAAGATGGTTTAGTCAATAAAGGCTATATTAGCATGCTTAATTGATTTATAAGAGGAATACAACCAAAAGATTGTCGTAAGAGGGGAGTTAGATAGGTCTATTTGAATGTATGTCAAGTAGGAGTGAGAATAGTTAGAACAATATTAGGAATAATAGTGCTTTGATCAAACTATAGGTGTCTACATTTTCCCCTCTTTAGGGTGACGTAAGCTACGTCACTTCAAAGAAAGTAGAAAAACATAAGCAAATGAATTTTTTTGAAGGGGTAGAAGAAAAATTAGTTAGCTAAAGGGATGCCCCTCGAGTTTTGATGGGGTGATGGAAGAACTCAATCGAAAATCAAAAGAGAATAGAAGAAATAAAAGTGTGAAGAGAAGATGAGAAAACAAAAAGAAAAGGGGATATTGAGCTATCCACAAACCAGTGCTTATAGAAATAATTTTAATCATCATTTTGCTTAGAATCCTCATCATTGGTCCTTATTAAAATGTAAGCATACGATAAGCATAAAATGACATGAAAAGCCAAGATACAAAAATTTTTCATTACTAAAATAAATTCCATGCAACATACAAACATGCAATACAATATGAGAAGTAAACAAACTCATCTAACAAGGAAATAAGTACAATCACACACACTCAAACCAACAACGTTCAAGATAGTTACACAAATAATTTTGTTATCGAGATGCAATCCCAAATGTTTTGATAAATGAAAAGGGTTTAAAATGATTCCCAAGAAATTTATATGTAAGGGAAATGATGGAGGACACTTGGGTCCAATGGAAAAGCAATGTGCATGATGAAAACAATACCAAACAACTGATACTGCCCCAGAGTACAAAAAAAAGTAAGCAATGTAGCTTTTGTAAATGATTGTAGAGTTAGGTGATCCGTGAGTCATTGTTTCAAAACATGTGAAAATTTCAGCAAGATATGAGATGAGTGCCATGTGAGAGACACAAATTTCAGCTGCAAATGAGCTTTTTACCAATTTTAGTCCATTTTCAAAGTTTTATGATGTTTTTGGATTTTTGAATGGTTTTATAATTTTTAAATTTTTGATCAATCGAAGAATTTAGGAAATGGAAGGTCACCTAAAAGCACACAAAAAATTCCCCAAGGCAAAGAGAATGGGTGTCGGGTGGCAATAAAATGCCCCGAGAGAAGACAAACAAGCCAATAATAATTATTTAAAAATAATCATGGTGCTAGATAAAAATAGAAGACAAGAAGCACCTGAAATATTTAAAAATTCCCCAAGGTGAAGAGATAAGCGCTAGGTGGAAAATACTGCCCGATGGTGGTTGACATGATATCACATGTTTTGTACATGAGATATTTTGGTAGATGCTATCATTTGAGATGATATTAGATGATATTGGTGTGGGGGGATAGATTTGTGATCATGCAAACCCTCTTGCCCCCATTGATGATACGATATGTGATGATTAGCTTAGTATACATGCATGATGTAAAACTTAGCATTTTGTATATATGATGTATTAGATGATGTTATATGTGATGAATGATAGATGATAGATGTGATAACAACAAATGTGTAGTAAACAAACACACAAGAAAAAGTTAACAAAACTAAACAAATATATAACCAAAACTATACAAACTAAAACTAAAAGCAATTTAATCATTACCTTGTTTTTACTAGGACAACATTGATATATTTTCTAATGTTTTTGGGTTATCTTGAAAGATAAGTTTTCAAGGCTACTATTCACATTGTTTTTGAGGTTTCCTAAGACAATGTTATGAAGGTGGTGTAGCTTCGTTCCTAAGGGAAATTTTTTGAATGTTTATATTTTTGTGTATCTTTTTCTGAATGTTTTTGTATTTTCTAAGGTCATGTTCTAAAAGAAATGTACAAGGAAAAAGAAGCGTGGATTCCCCCAACGTGATGTGGGAATATAAAAAGGTAGAATGCCATGTGCATATGTTTCAAGAAGGTGAAATGTGAAGGTGCCCCCAAAATTAGATGGAAATATTCAAAGGCACATCCTTCATGCAGATATAAGAGTAAATAATCTAAATCATGACTTTCGAAGATGGATTCGGTAGGGTTCCTAGACCTAGCAAAGGAAATTATTTCTAGAAAAGCGGTGAGGGTTACCCATCCTGATGCAAGAGTAACTTGGTGACCAATGAATCCTCCTTGAGTGTCGAAAACTATTTTCACCCAAAGACCTTCCCACTGCACCACAATTGTGTGGTTTTCACACATGGATGACCTATTTTTTCTTTACTGTTTTCTCAAATTTCCATGTTTTGTTTGTTTTTTCTTTGTTTTTCTACTTTTTAGTTCTTATTGATATTCACCATGCTTAAGCATAGAACCACTTGAGATGCATGGCATTCATAGGTTCTGGAAGCTCTTCACCATCTGAATATGCTAGTTTATAAGCTCTTGACCCATATTTAACAACCACCACATAAGGCCCTAGCCAGTTGGCCTCAAAATTACCTTTCTTTTCTATCTTTGATGGTGTTCTTTTGATTTTATTTCAATACTAGATCACCTACATAAAATTCATGATGAATGATCCATTTTGTTATATCCTCTTGATACTTTTTTCTGGTAGACCTTGAGGTGATTAAGCACTCTTATACGCTTTTCATCCAACAGCTCTAGCTCTGCTAGTCGAGATACTCTATAGTCTTCATCCTTATCAAGATAATCCCAAGAGAGATATTCAGGAGGAAGCTCCACTTCCAAGGGTATGATGGCTTCAGTGCCATAAACTAGGAATATGGGGTCACACCAGTAGGAGTGTGGATGGAGGTTCGATAGGCCCAGAGGGTGGGATGTATCTATAAGTGCCAATTACGACCAGTCTTACTTACCATTTTCTCCATGATTCATATAAGGGTTTTATTGGTAGCTTCACTTGTCCATTACCTTAGGGGTAATAGGGGGTAGACCACTTGAGTTGAATATGGAAGCATTGACACAATGTCTTAACCATTTTATTCTTGAAGGATTTACCATTATCAGTGACAATGGTGGAAGGGATACCATAACGACAAATGAGATGATTCATGATGAATTTGGAAATTTGTGCACCAATGACATAAGTAAGAGGCACAACCTCTACCCATTTAGTAAAATACTTGGTGGCAATGATAATGTGGGTGTGGCCATCTGAAGAAGAAGGATGGAGCTTCCCTATGAGATCCAAGCCCCATTTAGAAAATGGCCAAGGTGTTGTGATAGGCTACAAATCCTGTGCTAGTGCATGTATCAAGTTGTCATATTTTTGGCATAGCTCACATTTCTTGATGAAAAATTACAACAATATGCTTCTTCCATGGTGGGCCAATAATAACCTACCCTCTTAAGAGTTTCTTAGCCAAGACCATACCACTAGTGTGTGCTCCACAAATACCACCGTGTACTTCCTTAATAGCATGGACTGAGTCAATAACATCCAAAAATGAAGCAGATTCCCATCATAGCCACAACGATAAAGGGTGCCTCCTAGGAGGGTATAACAGGCTATACGGTGGATAAGGGATTTCTTCTCAGAATGGGTAATGTCTGGGGAAATGTGCCATCTTGTAGGTATCTAAATATAGGGTCATACCAAGGGGAGATGGACCAACAATCTCACATGCCAAACAAGATTCTGGCATGTCATATGCAGTATTTGTAAATGCTCTACAAAGAAAGGAATTTTTCTCTCCTGAGGTGGAATGTGTAAGAGAGATCCAATTGTAGCCATAACATCTGCTGATCTATTATGTGACCTTGGTTTTTTCTCAAAGATAATCTGTGTAAAATATTCCTTCAAGGTTTCAACCAATTTCTTGTATGGAACAAGTTTTTCATCTTTAACCTTATACTCATCATTAACTTGCTTAATAATGAGTTGGGAGTCCCCAATGACTCATAGCTATCTGATATTCCAAGTGATAGCCAACTTGAGACCAAAATGAGTGCCTCATACTCTACAATGTTATTAGTGCAAGGGAATCCCAAATGAATGCTCTTGGAATAACCTCACCTATGGGAGTGATGAGCACTACTCCTACTCCCGATCCGTGGAAGGTGAATGATCCATAAAAATGGACTTTCCATTCTATAGATTCTTCAACATACATCATGGATGCATCTGGCAGGTCCAGACACAAAGGTTCCATTCTTGGTAGAGGAGCTTCTAAACTGATCATCAATACCTATCCTTTTAAGGACTTTTAGTTTACAAACTCAATGTCAAATTCACTTAGGAGAATGATCCAATTAGCCATTCATCCCTATAAGGGAGGGTTTGGATAAAAGGTATTTGAGATATTCAACTTTGGATATTAGCTTGGTTTTTTTGTTAAGGAGATAATGATGAAGTTTTTTAAAGGTGAAGATGACTGCTAAGAAAGCCTTTTCAATCTACGGGTAATTTAGTTCATAGGAAATCAAGGTGTGACTAAGATAATAAACTTCCCTTTCTCTATGGTCTAGGTCATATTGGGAAAGTAATGCACCAATAGCAAATTGGGTAGCTGAGATGTACAAGAGGAGAGGTTCACCTAGGGTAAGTAGTATGAGTACAGGTGGGTTGAAAAGGTATTATTTAAGTAGTGCAAATGCCTTTTGACAATCTGGTCCCCAGTTGAATGCAACATCCTTTTTGAGGAGATGTGTAAATGGGTGGCACTTATCCACAAGTTGTGAAATAAAATGGTGGATTTCTTGAATCTTTCCTTGTAAACTTCTCATTTGTTTGAGATTTGTAGGTGGAGGCATTTCTGTGATAGTTGTAACCTTGGCAGGATCTACCTATACCTCTCTTGTGAAACAATGAAACCTAGGAGTTTTCCTAACAAAACACCAAAGACACACTTCTTGGGGTTCAAGCATACCTTGTAATCCTAGAGACATGGAAAATATGTCTCAACACTTCAGGTGCTCTCCTCTACTTTTGACTTTGCTAGAATATCATCAACATAATCCTCCATGATGTCATTCATCATGTCATGGAAGATGATAATCATTGCACACTGATAGGTGGCCTTGGCATTCTTGAGTCCAAAAGGCATGACCTTGTAACAAAATGTTCCCCAAGGGGTGATGAAATTTTCTTATGTTGATCCTCCTCTATAATCTTGATTTGGTTATAACCTGAAAAACCATCCATTAAGGAAAACATTTCATAACCAGTAGTGGAATCAACGATCATATCAATGTTAGGAAAGGGAAGTCATCCTTAGGACATGCTTTATTGATGTCATGGAAATCGGTGCAAATCCTTATGCCAACAAGTTTCTTCTAAATAGGGACTATGTTAGATATCCAATCTGAATAGTCAATGGGCTTAATGAAATCAACAGCTAATAATTTTCAAGTTCTTCTTTGACAAGGAGTGTAATTTTAGGGTGCATCTTTCTCAACTTTTGCTTGATGGGTTTGGCATCTGGGTGCACAATGAGGTTGTGCACAACCAATTATGGTCCAAACCAGGCATATCGGCATATGACCATGCAAATATATCTCCATATTCTCTTAACATCTCTATAAAAACCTTTTCTTGAGCTAAGAGTGAAGCTCCCAACTTTATCATTCTAGGTTCCTCTTCTGAGCCAATGTTGACATTGATGGTTTCTTCCACAAGCATCTTAGAGGTATCTTCCATCCACGTAGGATCGGGGGAAGAGTAAGGTCAACCTCCTTAGGTAGCTCATCATCATCCTTGAATGGATAGATCATTTTTTCCATAGGTTCTTCATTTTGTTTTTGTCTACAAGTGCTTAAAAATTTTTCACTATGAGACTTGCGTTTATTCCTTTTACAAAGGTTTCTCTGAAGTATTCTTACTCTTTTTATGACTTTCCTATTCAAGTGTCCACACATCTCTACTTCTTCTCTAAAGTATGCACATGTGTCTAGTTGAATTGCAAATCCTTTCTTGTGATCCCCAGCTGGAATAGAATCCCTGAGTCCCATGAATTCCAAAATTCCTTGTCATTCTCAAAGAAATTGATTAACGTGAAATTTTTGATCCCAATCTACAAGTTCGGGATATATAAGGGTTACTTGGTAATTGGTTTGAGGATTGGATCCAAATAAGGTAAGGATAGTTGAATCAGGGAATAAGTTAGTGGAGGTAAGATCCTCGTAGAGGATATATTGGGAGTTTGTGTCACTATCAATGAGATGAGTCATCCTCATATTCGGAAGAGGTGGCATCAATCTCAAAGGGTGGATCATCATGTGGTCTTATTCTAAGACCATGCTTGTCTAATTTGAAGCGAGGGATAGGAATGGGTTCTAATCACCCTTGTGCATTGATTCCACATCCAAACCCATTGTAACCCATGACATACATCATACGATGGCCTTTGACATATAAGGGTAAGGGGCTCTGATGGCATGAAGCCATGGTACCTTCAGGTACTCTGTTAGTGGAATCTTCTAACATCTTTTCCTCGGATAAGAAACCACTAGGAATGAACTTCTCCAATGGTTTAGGGCATTGATCTCAGTGCTTTTGAACTAAAAATAAGGTTTACCATGTGTCTTGGGTGACACTAAAATGATATTAATAAATCTTGTTCAAGAGTGAATGGATCACCTGGCCATATTTTTCCAACATTTCCTCCCATGATGCAAAAGGGTTGACCAACGAAGGAAATTCTTGATTACAAGGAGTGAGTGAATCTGGATCCACACATTCCTTGATATCCTCTATTTGTAAAGGAATAACAATATCTACTGAAGAGCATTTATAAGATGCATGAGAAAAACTTTGCAAGGATCTATAATGTGTGAATGGTTACGGATCACCATGAATTATGACTTATTTCTGTCCTTTATGGCACATTGATACATACGATGGAAAGTTGAAGGAATGGATTGCATGGCATGGATCCATGGGCATCCTAAGAGCATGTTGTATGGAGATATCCAAGTCAAGGACATGGAATGTTGTATCATGAAAAGTCAGCCCTACTTCCATTGGAACTACTATAGTACCTATTGACTCTCACTCCTCATTATCATAGGCCATGATTGTAATAGTTTTGGCACCTAGATCTGCTTCTTTGGCCTAAATGGGTTTAACCAACTTCAAAGTAGAGATGTTTAGACTGGTTCCACCATCCATAAGTACTCTCTTGATCTTGTAATGGGTAACAACTACTTCTAGATATAAGGGTAAGTTGTGTTTAAATCATTACATGATCACATTTGATGGGTGATATGATATGATCATTGAGTCAAGGTGTGCAATCATGGCTTGGAGGTGTGGGATCTACATCGGTGGAGACTCCCAAACTCTACAGTGTTTTATACAATATGTTTTTATGGGTAGTAGAGATTTTGAGGAGATCTAAGATTGATATCCTATCATGGGTCTTTCTAATTGTTTCTATTAGGTTTTACTATGCCTTCTTGAGGGATAGGTAGGGGATCTGGTATGATCAATGAGCACATCGTATCCCTACTTTCAACTCTTTTCTAAGATCCTAATAGTATTGACCTGTTCATCAGATGAATAGATACATCCTATGAGGGAATCAAAGGACTATCATTATGGGATAAACATAGGCAACAAATATGTTATAGTCATTTCCGGAAATTTTTCATGATCTAGATTCCTTTTCTTTTATCTATTGGTTAGGAAAAAGGGCTCTTTAAAATACCCATTTTCTCATTTGGACCTTTTCTAATCATGGGGAAATGTTATTATGATTTTTCCTTTTCAATGAGGGCTTTGTATGTAATGAAATAGTCTCAAGCACCTATCTATATGTTTGTGCCCTTTAACACGGTGGAATTCATAGGACTCATGCTCTTTAAACCAAATGAATTTTGGAGCATTTTTTGGGAATGGTAACTATCAACAGCTTCATACTCCACCATGTTTACGTTATCTAACTATTTTAGATGGCAGATAGGGATTTTTTATGGTGTAATGTATTTTATTGGTGCCTTGGGATGAGGTCCTTTGGAGAGGTTTCCCATCAACATTTCTCTTTTGGAGTCCGTAATGGCATAGTTTGTTTTTTTGAAATATTTCTCTAAGGATTTTCCTACATGTTCCCTTTGATAAATCGTAGTAAGTTTCCCTTTCATGATGAATTCCTTTTCAATTTGTTCTTCTCTAGGTGAAATTCTTCTTTAAAGCTTAGCCACTTTAAAATGGTCAGGCTATTATACGGTTCAAGTGGAACTCATTAGATTTAGTTTTGATTTTTCAAGGAACAAGGATAATGACTTTCCTACCAAGAGCCTAAGTTTGAAATTTTTGGTTTAGTTTCGGGATCTGATTTTTTGAAGGATCTCTTCTTCAATTAAAGGATCCTCTTCCTCATCAAACTTGGGAGGTGGTGAGGCTTTGTGCTCAATCTTCACTTTACATGAAGCTTTGTAATAAGGTCATCATGGATCACCAAGTGGCTTGATGGGTCTCCTTCAATGGTGTTGTGATGTTTCCCATAAGTAGATACCCTATGTCAAAGGGGTTATCCATGTCTAAGAGGGACCTTCATTTCTTTTTTTTTATGATTAATGGCCTTGGTTTCTACTTTGCATTCCTGTGGAATCATAGCCCCTAATTCTAAAAATCTTACAGTACTTGATCTCTATTATAATAAAGGAGCTTTTGTCAAACCGACCTAGGTCTAACTAATTGATGTTTATTCTTTAGAAGAATCGATTCTCTCCATATGATCAATCAATGGCTTTGTCCTTGACCTATGAAAAGAGAGGTGATAAGTTGTTTCCGCTAAATGGGAACAATTCAAAAGGATTTTCTCCTAAGTCATGCTCATTTGGTTTGGATGCCATCTTCGTGATTCTAGGCATCACTAGTCAAAGTGATACTAGGTTTTATCTAAATGTCTTTGAAATTTAATGAAACCTAGTGTATGTTTGTGTAATTCGCTCGATGTGATGTTGAAATAACCTAGTGTGTTCTAGAAGTAATGTTATGCAGTTGTTTTTATGATTCAAAGAACACTCAAATGAATACTCAAATGAATCACTCAAATTGTCATTTTTCTAAAGTTATATAACGTAACTATGATTCGGTGAAGGGTCCAAAGTAGATAGTGACAATATCATATCAATACGTAGGTCAAGTTATAATTCTAACAAGGCCTAAATATTAAAGTGGTACTAATGCAATCTCTTAATGAGGTATACTAAAACTAGTTTGAATGCCGATGAAAGCTAAGTTTTCTGAAAAATGGAAGTTGTGAGTATGTATAGTGTAACAACACTATCCTGATACATTAACCGAGAAAGAAAGGTGTTAGTATCAAGATGATGTTATTTCAGTATATATATAAGGAAATATCAACACTCTAAAAATACTTAGATGACATCGAACTAAAACTAAGTATGAGTATAGAAAGAATTTTTAGTTGCACGAGCAGCATAACCGCACAATAAAGGGACTTATATCAAGTTCTCAAGAAATTGAAAACATGACGTAAGTACCAAAATTGTGTGACTAGAATGCGAGAAAAAACTATCAACCTAAGGAGAGATAAATGATGAACCAAAATCACAGTATGAAGACGATCTTGAAATCAAGATCAAAACTATTAAAAGATATGAAAATGTACTTGCACACTTTAGACGTTTAACAACCCATCCGCAAACATGGATGGGCGTAAATGAAAAAAAAAGTGGTGAGTACTATCTTTGATAAGATGTGAGGTATGCCTTCCTTCTCACCCCAAAAATGGGTGGCGAGAATGCAAGGGTATAGATCAAAAGATGAAAATAAACTAAGCACCACTTGGGTAGAGTTTCACCTCATCCAAAGGCAAGAATTAAACGAGCTAAGTGAGATGTCATTTAATTCTATGATGAAAGACACTTAGCTCTAACTTATATGGGCTCTTTTCCTTGTTTGAGAAACAAGGTTCAGACTCCAAGTGATTCATCACTTCATGATGGCTTGACGACAATGGACTAGAAAAGTGGGCTCCAAGATAGAATGGCTTCCCTAATAAGATCTCTCAACTAGGTGTCACAAGTTGTCTAAGAGCGAGCTCAATTTACCCAAAGAGTCACACTGACTAATTTGGGAGTATCTCGGCTTTACTTTACCCCCTTCTGATATAATGAGAAACTAGTGCATTCAGTTGTACCATCACTAGGGTCATGATACGAAAACTTGACTCTAACTTACAATGTGAAATCTAGTCAAGTGGGTAAGTGGAGCACTTCCTGTTTCATCCACGAGGTTACTCAGTGGTGGATTAATTTAGGGTTCTTGAACCACCCCCATTGTTGTAGCTTAAGGCATTATGCCAAAGGGGTTATGTTCTAGTTGAGTGGATAGGGACGTACCCTTTTCCAAAACCTATAATACAAGTGAAATGGTGTGTTTTTTATCTTGCTTAACTTAATGTGGTTTTAAGTAGCACACCATTTGGAAACCTACATGAAAACACATGTATTAGAAGGTTTTTGTTTTGTCTTGACTCCTTTCTTTCTTTGACAAGCGTTAGGCCCTACATGTAAGGAGTTAGTAATTTTCCATCAAATAAGAAAGAGAGTTTGCATGTTGTTTTTGATTCCTAAGATCACCAAAAAGGTGTGAAGGAAGAGCATACACAACGTGAAAACCCTACTAAAATAAGCCTTTGTGAAAAATAATTCAAAAGGTTAGAAACTCGTTTTAGCCAAATTTGAAAGATTAATCCAATTATTTAAACGTAAAGTAAGTGTTTTTAAAAGTGACAAGGTGTTTTTAGAAGTTTTTTATTCCCAAGATCACCTAGAAGGTGCGAGGGAAGAGCATACACACTTCAAAAATCCCCTTTTAACTAAGAAAATGAAACACTTAAACTAATTTAGTCAAATAAAACCAAAAATAAACCTAAAATTACTTGTTAGAACCTACAAAAAGTTAGAAAACCAAGAAAATTAGGAAATTCCATAAATCTATTTTTAGCAATTTTTCAATGTTTTTAGTATTTTACATTTTTGGAGGTCTCTGGGGAACTTTGGGAGTTTGATGATAGAAGTAATGATACCAAAGGTATATTAATTTTGGAAATTCCCTCAAAAATTTCACTTCATGTTCTCTTCGACGCCTATTCAAACTCCGAAAATGGGTCAACGGGTCAAAAGATATGACCCAAACTAGGAGCACTAAAAATTATATGAACAAATCTAGATTAAACAAATATACATGCACCCCCTTCAAGGTGTATGCTGTCATTTTGGGTATGTGCATGGGTTATGGTTCCTGTGCCCTGTTAAAACCTAGTGGGTCTACATGGTTCCGCCTACCCGAGAGATGCTTGCGCTAGCATAAGTGTGCATGCACTAGTGCATGCTAAGTTAGGGGAGAAAAAATGGTAAAAGCTATGACAATGTGTGTGCATGCATAGAGAGGGGTGCTTTCATGCTAAAAAAAGGGTGTATGTGCCATGGTTTTGGCATGTGTGCACTTGGTAAAAATTTTTTGACAGAGGGCCGAGAATACACAAGGGTGCTTGCGTGGGTTTGGGTGCTTGCACCTAGTAAAAATGACAAGTTACATGGTGTTTACATTAGTAGAAAGGGTATGTGTGCCATGATTTGGGTGTGTGCACCTTGATTTTAGGTACCTATGTGTGGTTTTGGGTATTGTGCCCCACTCTACTGCTAAAAATGAATAGTCTAAAGTGCTCACCGCATTGACAAAAGGTGTATGCACCCCTTCACTTGAAAAACCACCAAAAACATGGAAAATGAAATTTTAAAAGTGTCAACAAGTTAGAATTTATCCATTAAATGTAATTTCTAGCATAAAATTAACAAAGAAGCATGAAAATGAAGGTTAACTACATAAAACCTAGCTAAAAATCCCAAGGCAAAATATTTAACCCTATAAAAACATGTAAAAGTTAGAAACTGAAATAAAAGCTTCAAAATGACTCCATTAATGGAGGATGGACTTCAAGTGTCCCACTAGGCATGCCAAATGTGTTCAATGAAAAGTTGCAAAAGCCATGGACATGGGGTAAGAATCTCTAAAGAAACCCCAAAGGCTTTTAACAAACTAGTCAATGGACCATCAAATAAGAAATAAACAAGGATTCATCACTTTGCATACATTAAACTTGAAATAAACAAGCAACCTAACATATTTAGTAATCCTCTATTCTTGAAAGCTTTAAAAAATGAACCTAGTAAGGATTCTAAGAAATCAGTTTGTGATTATGAGAATGGGAGCTCACCATTAATGGCTTCAAGGCCAATGGTTCTTCCCATTTACTCAATGCTTGGTGTGTGTAGTGCAATGGAAAAGAAATAGCTCAATAAAAGAAATGAAATAAGCTCTAAACCCTAAGAAAATGCTATAGTTTATGTTAGGAAGAAGGAGAGTTCTTAGAAATGAGAGGGGGTAGTGGGCTATTTATAGTTTTCCATTTGGGAAAGTGGGGAATTTTGGTGCATGTGGGACTAAAAGGAGTCAACAAGTTGATTAGTGAGTCAAAGTAAGATTTTGACTAGGTTTAGAAGAGGTTAATCATGGTTAGGACTAGTTAAACTAGGTTAGGCTAGTTAATCATATTTAGAGAGGAATTAGGGTTTTGAGAGAGTTTTGAGAGGTCTAATCAATCCAATGAAATGGATTGATAGTCTAGAAGCTAGTAGAAGTAGTCTAGAGGGAAAGAAGATGGTTTAGTAATAAAAGGACTATATTAGCCCCTTAATTGATTTATAAGAGGAATAAACCAAAATAATGTCGTAAGAGGGGAGTTAGATAGGAGCAATTTAAAAGGTATGTCATCAATTTGATAAAACTATAGGTGTCTACGCTAATCAGGCGCATAACCAAAGTAGTCATTCTTGGCAGAATCAATATGAAAACAAAAGATACATGCCCAACCAAAAAATGATAGATGGCATGCTAGCACATATCTTCCCTTGCAAGTTGTTCCTCTCGCACCCTTTCCTCCAACACCCAAGTATAAGTCAAGCACTTTTTCCAGTTCAAAACAATTTGGCACAGAATTTAGAGTGGTGCTTCCTTGTAACATGTCTCATATTCAATATCACATGTACCAATGCTACGTGCATGCAAGCTTATATGATCCATAATGCTTCAACCTATGAGCCTTCAAAAATTGCTCTGAAGAAGATAACCAAAAATTCCATAAGCTCTTTCGAGAGGTAAATTTTATATTCTTTTGCTTTGAATACTTCTATGAAATCAACCAAGAAATAGATGATACAAGAAATCCATGCCACCCAAGTTGTAGACAACATAAGGTACAAGAAGATAATGCTCGAGTCCGTGCAAGTCACAATCCAAACAACACAAACGGACCAGCAAAAGCATAAAGATGCAGCTAAGGCATCCAATAGTAAAAGTGTTCAATCCCCTACACAAGATATCCCATGCAAAGCTTCTCCAAAAGTGGTGTGCATCCCTCCTTTAGTAGGTCAAGCCTCACGCTTAAGCTAAATCCACTATTTCCATGCCCGAACAGTCAAGAAAGGACATGGTTATTCCCCAAATGTACAAGTCATCATGGGTATTCCATTCAACATTGTGGACCAGATGAAGAAGATAAATATAAATGTCATAATGTGGGATGCCCTGACCATTCCATCCCAACACAACCTATTGTATGAGACCTTTCCCAACTTCCACGCTTTGATCTAACTATTCACAAGCCATAATTCTTTATCAACATCTGCCAAGAAGAGAATCAAGTAAGTAAATTTGTTAAAACCCCACCCTTCTATATGTCTTTGATCATAGGAAAACACCTAGTGCATAATTACATGATAGACTCAAGTGCTAGCACTTTTGTTATGCCCAAGAAGATAGTTGATGTCCTAGGTCTTAGTATAACCCCTTGTCTAAAGGAGTCCTACAACTTGATGGTTCAACTATTACTACCTTAGGAATCATCAAGGATCTTGAGTTGACCCTTCATGCATGTCCAAGTTTAACAATTACTCAAGATGTGTCAATCATTGACTTACCTCCTTTGTTTTCCCTATGTCTATCAAGAGAATTTACTACAAAAGTGGGTGGTTACTTGTCTTCTGATTGGTCTCATATGTTACTCAAGACAAGGTATGGTACCCAGGTTTACCATACAAGTTGAGCCAATATTTTCCTATCATGTAGAGTCATATGTCCCATCCCTCTCCAAGCCAACTTATTTAATCCAAGAACAAGCTTCAGTTCCTAAAGAGCATCCTCTTCCACCTTCTATTCCTGATCTAGTACTTGATGAATGGGCAGAGAGGCACCATAAATTTGATCCATATGCTAAAGAACTGAAGCTTATGAAACTGGGATTGGTACTTACTACATTCTTGAAGAAGAAGTTGTGTTACCGCACGCTCAAGAAAGATCAAGTTGAACTTGGTCTATGGAAGTTATACTTTTGATGGTCCGAGAAGAAAATGCATGCAGGGAGCAGGAGTTTTCTCATTTCTCCCAAGGATGAGAAATTCTTCTTCACGCATAGTTGCAGTTTACATGCTCTAACAATGTGGCAGAATATGAGGCATTAGTGCATGGTACCTTCTTATTGTTGAAAAGAAGAAAATTAAGGCACTATAGATATTTGGGGACACAAAATTGGTTATCCACTAGTTACCAACAAATTCCAAGAAAAGAATAAGCTTCTCAAATCTTATAAACATAGATTTTGGGACCTCCTTGAGAGCTTTGATGCTCTAAATCTGTAGGTGGTGCCATGCAAAATGAATAAGGAAGATGATCAAATGGCCACACTTGGTTCACAGTTCTCTCTTGCTGAGGAATTTGTCAAAGGAAACACTCAACACATTAAGATGGTGATCAAACCATCCATTCTAGAAAACAATACCAGTGGAAAGTGTTTGACAATGACACGTAAATCATCTAGTTCATCCAAAATGAAGTTGAGTTCTCATCAAGCATGCAAGTTGACTTGCATGATAACTATGGTGACCAAGTGATTCAATTGAAGTCAAATAAGTTTCCTAAAGGGTTGGTCACCTTAGAGAAAATGTTTATCCCTAATGATGATGAGTTCAAGGGTGAAGAAAAGTATATATGCGCACAAAAAGACTGATCCCCAGTCACCACTATTATGCATGCAAGAAAGAGTTACTTCTCAATAAAGCTTGTGCACATGATGAAAAATAGGCCTTCATCTCTCTCTGTCAAAAATACAATGATATCTTCTCATGGGAGTATGAAGACCTCAAAGGTTTTGATCCAAGTGTTGCTCAACACTCCATTGACCTTGATCCTGGTATCAAGCCCATCAGATAAAAGCAAACGACTAGTTAATCCAAAGATAGAGCCCCTCATGAGAAAGGAATTATCCAAACTCATTGAGGAAAAATTATTTTTCCCATCAAGTACTCTACTTGGGTCACAAATCTAGTTCCAGTGCAAGAAGAATGGTGAAATCAGACTTTGTTGATTTTAGAGATTTGAACAAGGCATCTCTAAAGGATCATTATCCTTTGCCTTCAATGGAGTAGATTCTACAAACTATGGCTGGTGCACAAAGATTCTCAATGTTAGATGGGTATTCAAGTTTCAATCAGATCCTGGTCAAGGAAGAGGATCAATTCAAAACAACATTTACAACCAAGTGGGAACATATGCATATCAAAAGATGCCCTTTGGTTTGTCAAATGCAGGTGCTACATTTCAACGGTGCCATGGATATTGCCTTCAAAGGTTACATCAATGAGTTCATCTTGGTTTACCTTGATGACATAACAATTCTCAAAGCAGAGCGTAGATCATATGGCGCACCTAGAGAAAGTATTTGAGAGATGCAAAAAGTATGGGGTGTCTCTTAACCCCAAGAAGTGTAATTTTGTAATGGCACAGGGGCAAGCTTTTGGGCCATGTGGTTTCAAAGGATGGCATCACAATTGATCCTAAGTGCATTTCAGCCATCCTAGCTCTTTCCCTTCCAAAGCACACAAAAATCCCTACAGTCCTTCCTTGGTAAGATCAATTTTGTTAGGCATTTTATCCCTAACTTTGTAGGACTAGATTCGACCCATCACCCTCATGCTCAAGAAGGACATAGCCTTCAAGATGGACAACATAAGGAAGAGAAAGCTTCAAAAAATCAAGCAAGAAATTTCTTGCACGTGCCAACACTCATCAACCCAGATTATTCCAAAGGATTTCATCCTTTATGCTTATGGCACTGATGCGAAGTGTTGTTGTTGTTGTCCTAACACAAGAAAATGAACAAGGGCTGAACAACTAGTGGCTTTCTTTAGCCAGATGTTAAGGATTATGAATTAAAATATAGTCACACATGGAGAAGTAGGTCTTCACCATCATGCATGCTCAAGAAATTCAAAAGTATGCTCACCAAAATCATATTAAGGTGTTAGTTCTCCCACTCTCTCGTTAGAGACTTCATCATGGGAGAAAGATTAGTGAAAAGAGAGCACGATGGGTGACCAAAATCATGGAATATGATGTGACTATCAAAGCCACAAAATTGTAAGAGGTAAGAGCACTCTTGAAGCAAAGAAGATTTTGAGGATGCAAAATGAATTGAGACTTCATTATTTCTAGATGAAGATCTCTCCTACATAAAACTTGAGCAAAATACAGATCCTCGGTGCATGCGTGAATGGATGAAGGACATGATCACATTCCTTTCCAAGGGTATATACCCTCCTAGTTTAAAAAAGAAAAGAGAAGACATCTGAGGTTACAATCTATCCCTTATGTTTTGATTGATGGACTTATCTTCAAGAAAATCTTGATGGCATGTTGTTAAGATGTATCAATGACACACAAAAATGAAAAAAGTGTTAGCAAAATTTCATGATGGATTCTCTAGTGGACACTTCTCTGCCAAAACTACAACAATGAAGATCATAATGGCAGGAATCTTTTGGCCTACCTTGTTTTAGATGCACACAAGTGGGTCACAAAATGCAAGGAATGCACTTTCTTTGCAGGAAAGAAAATATTGACAACAGTTTTCCCCTCCAACCAATCCAAGTGGATCAACCTTTTTGTGCAATGGGGTCTCAACTTCATAGGCATGATCAATCCACCTTCAAGCACTGGACACAAGTGGGTGTTGATAACTATGGACTACTTCACCAGATGGACAAAGTTTGCATGCTCAAGAATCAACCGAGTCAATCATCCTTGAATTTCTTCAAGGGCATAGTCACAAGGTTTGGCATTCCTCAAACCATTATCTCTGATAATGCAAAATCCTTCCTTGGGACTAAAATCACTGATTGGGCTCTAAATCTGGCATCTATTTGAAGACTTCTTCCAACTATTACCCCCAAGGAAATGGTCTGGAAGAGTCAACAAACAAGAACCTGATCAGATCATGAAGCACACAATGAATATCAACCAAAGATAATGGCATACAAAGGTCTCATGCATGCTCTGGGAAGATAGAATCACAATTAAAAAAGGAAATAGGAACTTTTCCTTACAAGCTTTTCTATGGAAAAGAGGCTACCCTTCCTTTGATGTTAGAATTGAACTCATTAGCACTTTCCAAGAAGCTAGAATTTGAAGGCATGACTAGAGAGAAATCAGAATGGTAGAGCTGGTTAATCTTGAAGAATCAAGAAACTCTCCATGATCAAGCTAGAACAACATCAACAAGAACAAAGAAATGGTTTGACAAAAAGGCTAGGCCTCAAGCTTTCAAAGTTGGGGACTTAGTTTTAAAATGGGATGCTGATAGAGCTAAACCAGGGTGTCATTCAAAGTTTGATGCACTTTGGAGTGGCCCATACATCATCAGTTCATGTAAAGAGGCTAACTCTTTTGAGTTAACTCATCTTGATGGAGGCATGCTGCAAATCCCAATAAATGGGATCTATCTCAAACCCTTCCATTAAGTTTGTTACATCATCATTTTGTATATATTAGAGTAGTTTCAATTCCTCTAAGTGTGTTGCATGCACATTGTTTGTTTATACATAGTTATTTCTTCTCGCATGCTTCTTGTGCATGCTCTTTTCTTTTTCTTCCAGGATGCCATCTTCTTCCAACAATTTTCAGCAACTTACAGATTCAAAATAGAGTCAAGAAATGATCCTTCAAGTGACTTCAGGGGTAGTTCTTCAAAGTTACAAATCATAATTTCATGATTACATAACAGACTCCATGCCCAATGGATGCTCTAGGCTACTGATCTCCTTCATCTAGTAGGTAGATGGCCCCAAAGTCACCAAAACTATTATCCAAATAACTCTCCTAGTTATTTGGGTAACTTGTATACATATTCTAGCTCTGAGATCTTCATTGCAAGGTTGCGCACACTCTCAAGTTCACTTGGCACATTCCCTTATTTTCACATTTCCCCCTTATGCACTTCACGTGCCTTCCCCTTCTTCCCTTCTCCTTTTCCTTTTCCTCTTTGTTCCATCTTCCCTTGCGCGCATCATTTCTCATGCATTTTCCTTCTTCCTAAGAAGCTTCTTCACCCTGCACGCACTTTACACACTTTCTTCAATCAGCTAAGTCCCTAGCCCTCTCATGTGCACCCCATTACTCTTGTAATAGTTTTGCCTTGACCATGCATTCTTCACTCACCAATTTTCCTCATTTCCTCACACATTTCATGTGCCTTTCTTTCTTTTTCTTCTTCCCATGCCTCATTCATTCTTCACATGCATATCTTTGCACCTCCTTCGCACATTTTTGCCACATCATCCTCTAACATGCTTGAGTGTGTGCCACACAAACCAACTCAAAGCACACCAACAGGCACAGAATCCTTGAAAAATCAATGAGTGACACATGTGTAAAAAATGACAAAACATTTACACAATTGGCCATCCTTTCAACCAATCTACATGTGCCACATGTTTTGTGTGTGCCGATGACTCTAAAAAACTTTTTGACAACCATATCTTTTTCTATAGAGCTCAATCGGCACTGCATTAGACTCAATCATAGTTTCTACATAGGCTACAATTGCTAGACATTCAAATTCAAATTTTGGTGATTTGTAGGTGAGAAATGGGAAAACATATTTTTCTAAGCATTAATGAGCAGATCTAATTGCTCCAACCACCCGATTTGATCTGATTCTCCCTCCTTCCTTCTTCAACATGCCAAAAAAGATTTGGGAAGTGCATTTGATAGATTTAGAGTGGATTTGCAGGCATTGAATGCTTCTTATTGGTGGTTGCATTTCAAATTTGGTTTTCCTCCTTCTTCTCTTCTTCTTCCATGGATTCATCTATAAATGTAAGAGTTGGGCTCATTATTAATGTTGGACATTTTGATCCTTACGCACTTTGCTAAGGACTTCATATTTTCTGTATTTTGAGTTACAAACCTCTAGATCTAGCTCTTGCATGTGGATATCAACCTCTTTCACCATTATAATAGCTTGAATGCATTTCTAGAAGTAATAGAAGCATCATTTTGTGACTATTCTCTATCCTAACATGTTTATTCCTTCTTCTTGCCTTTTCTTTTGCATTGCATGTGCTCGTTGTGCCATTTCACATCCCTTAGCAGCTCCTTATTTAGTTGTGTTCCATGAAACTGATCTGTAAATACATTTTAAGTTGTGCTACATGTGCCTAGCCTTCTTTCATGCATTTCCCTTCATTTTCACTCAAAATAGATAGTGTTCATCCCTCTTTTCTAGTGTTATCACCTTTTAGTGTAGTTTCCTTTCATGTTATCCTTTATCCATATTAAGTCTATTTAATTAATTCCAATTTAATGTTGTTAATTTTTATTCACTTAGGTCCCTATTAAATTTTATAAAAAAACATTTCCTAAGTTAAATTTATTTATATATTTCCCTAGGTAAATAATGCCCATACCACAGAGTTGATTTAATTAGCTACACCTTCAACTTTATTCCTCTATTAATTCCCTTTAATTAATTTAATTAAAATGTCCCCATGTGTAACTTAAATTTATTTAACCATGTCTAAAATACCCTAGGTGTCCCATTTAATTAAATTACCCATACCCTTTTACACATCCATTCCCACCAAAATTCCAACAACTTAAAAGATGTAGGGTCAACTCTCCACCCTTAGATTAGATCAATGGGATCCCTTAGATCTAGGTTTGACTAAAAGCCCTAATTCCTTCTTATGTTTTCTCTTTTATTCCTTTGGTTGCCCTAATTTCTTCATTTGCTCATTTGGGGTTTGCAGGTTTGAGAGGGTGTAATACATGGGAACATTAGGAGGCTAATTTAGATTTATTTTTTTTATGTGTTCGGATCTATCATGGGAGATGTTTATTCATCCATTTAAGCAACATTATTTCATTGCTTTATATTATTTTTGTAGTTTACTAGAAATATTTTGGTTAGGATATTATAGTACCCTCATTTTCTTTTGTTTTACATTTGAATATTCAATATATATTTCCCTTGTGTGTGTGTGTGTGTGTGTGTGTGTGTGTGTGTGTGTGTGTGTGTGTGTGTAATAAGCACCTAAAACAAGTGCATATTCTCTAGTTAGGGATGGGGTGGGTCACTCCTCACCCCATCTTAAACTGAAAAATGTTCAATCGTACATCTATTAATAGGAAAAATAATCATTGTGTGTGTGTATATATATCATAAGCACCTAAAAAAATTGCATGTTGTTTGGTTAGGGATGGGCCAGGTCACCCCTCACCCCAACCCCTAGACTTAAACTCCTCACCTCAATCTCTCCGACCGAAAAATGTTCAATCGTACATCTATTAAAATAAATAAATAATCATCCAATATATATAAATACACACACACACACACACACACACACACACGTGCGTGCGCGAGTTGAGATCATATATATATATATATATATATATATATATATATATATATATATATATATATATATATATATATATATATATATATATATATAGTGCACAATGTCAAATATATCACCATGGATACCATTTGGGAGTTTATGTTTGGCGGGGTGGGGGGAAGTGGGGGAGGGGTGCCCCCTTACCCACTTTAGTATTACGTATTGAGGGTGGGCGCCACCCCTCCTCCACCTACCCGCTATATATATATATATATATATATATATATGTGTGTGTGTGTGTGTGTGTGTGTGTGTGTGTGTGTGTGTGTGTGTATACATATATAGATGTATATATATATATATATATATATATATATATATATATATCTATGTATATATATGTGTGTGTGTGTGTATGTATGTATACACACACATAGTTGAGATTTATCTTTTTAAAGAGAAATGAACAAACGGAGATAAAACTATTTTATTTCTTAATGAAATGAACTAATTGTATGATATTTTTTTTTCTTGTTTCATTTATATGAGCAATATGGAAGTTCTAACATTTTAAGGGAGAAATAAATGTAATCAATAATATGCAGCATTGAAATTCCTCATTTCAACCATAAGCATTTCAGATTTTAATAAAATGCAAAATTGATTTAAGATGTAGATTCAAAACTCAATACAATGCAAATGAGATTCAAATTCAATGAAATACAAATTTCAATTATACACTTTATGTCCATGGCTTGTGAACTCAAGAAAGTTTCAATAATTCATTTAAAAGGACTTAACTTTAAAATACATATATCAAAATCCCTCCACTCAAAGATGGAGATAACATGATAAATTTTGCAACAAACTCTCTCTTTCCTTTTGTTGAAATACACACCTATTACTTCCTCCATGATACCAACTTGCAACTCCATTAGCTTTTCTCCATCTTCAACAAAATAACAAGGAAGGGAGAATAGGCAACACTCACCTCCCAACCTTAATCTAACAAGAAGGTGAAGCCTAACTTCTCATTCCCCCTAGCCCCAACAATGGAACAATAAGGAATGTTACAACCATGGCAGCTCTTCACAAATGGCTTCAACAATAAACTCATACATACCAACAAAACTTGCAACACATACAATAACAACAACACTAATAATAAAAATCTACAACTTTCAATACAAAATAACATACATTCATTCACTTTACAACACAACACACATACAAGGAAAGTAAAATGCAAGGTATAAGACCCTACATTTCCATTTTAAGCACCTTCAATATTCAAGCCAACAAACTACAACCTCTTTATAAATCCAAGCCAATCCAAGAGAATGCTCCCTAACTTCCAAGCAAGTAACCCCAAAAACAACCAAGAAATTCCCATAAATAGAAAATGGTGGAGAGGGTGGTGAAGTGGATCCATGTAGGATGCCACATAATTTCCCCACAATCCACCTCACAATTCAAACACATACTCTAAGACTCCATAAAGGAGTAAGGTGAGGGTATGACAAATTTCATTCTTACACACAAACTATTACCCGATTTTTCCTCATGCGAGAAAATGGAATCGGACATATAAAATAGCGGATCGATTTGGCCACATGTGGGAACTCACATTTTAGATCAAGCCGAGTGCATTTTGAGTTGCTAAGAGTTGGAGTTTACGGGATGAATGTTTTGAAGAGACACTTTGGAGTCTGAAAATTTGAATTTCGAGACGTGGAAGTATTCTAATTTGGCGGATTAAAAGCCCAAATCGAAAACAAAAAAGTCTGAAACCCAAACTCTAAATTTTGGAGTTCAGGATTTTATAGATTTAGAGGTTTCATGGACCCAGTTGGATGAACAATACCCAAAACCCCAAAAACTTGAAACTCGAGGTCTAAATTTCAGACTTTGGGGTTTAGGAATTTCAAAACATTTTGGCTCGAGCGATGAATAATGCCACACAATATGATTTTGGAGTCTGAACTCTAAAGTTCAAATTTAAGACTTCGAGGTTCAGAAATTTAGAACTCTCAAGCCTACGCGCTAGATGAATAATGCTTGTAACCTCCAAAGTCAAAATGCCCAAAGCTCTAAATCGTGAAATTATAAAATTCTTGATTTTGGAGGTTGTGATGCATTTTCGGAGTATGAAAAGGCAGATCATTCACTCACATTTATTTAAATATAGTACCCTCATCTTTAGATGGCCATAAATTTTGATTGGGAGATCATATTTTCACAAAATAGGAATTTTTGAAAAGCTCTCGAGTCTTCTACACAACAACATGAAGCAATACAAAAATGAAGAAATACAATTTGCCATTTTAGAGGGATGTTTCCATATTTCTCACCTATCAAAATTATGAAGGTATGGACTTCCTTTCTTCCCCAACAAGGAAAAATACATGGAGGTATGGGTTTTGCAGTGGCACCCATCATTGTTGCAGGTGATTTTAATGCATTTTTAGGTGGTTGAAGTAAGATTTCAAATTCTTCTCTCTCCTTATCTCATTCTTCCTATATATTGTAAGGAGGGGATCATTTCAAAGGGTTGGACACCTTGCATATCCACCTCCCTTCTTTCTTGTAAGAGATTTGTGGAGATTCCAAACCTTCCTATTTGAATATTGTAATGCAAAATCTATGCCTTTGGCCCTAAATGTGATGTATTGTATCAACTTTGAGAGAAATAAAATTAGATATGTGGATGTTTCAAACCATCTTTTATGTTATATTACATCTTTATAATCTTTCATTACATACAAGGTTATTGTTTATTGTTGTTTTTTTCATTGCAAGGTTCTAGTAGTGTTGTGTTTATTGTGCAGGTTGTTCAACATCCTTCTCAAGTGCATCAACATCCCTTAGAGTATGTTTTATTTGCATGCATTTTCTATATCTCTTTCTCCTTGGAAATATTGGATTAGGGTTTTATCTACAACTCTCTACACTTTGGAGTAGTTAGCACTAGATTAGGATAGGAACACGACCTTCTCCAAAGGGTTGTCCCAATTTGAAAGTCTCACACTTTGGGATAAATCTATATTTGATGGATCACACCGACTGCTCAACCATACACTTGCGATAAATCAGCAAAGTGTTGTGATTTCACCATAACACAAACCTCCACTCCATACTTTCAAGGACATAATTAAGAGGGTTAGGAAAAAAGTGCAATTAATTGCCTCTTTTTCCTTCAAAACACATAATAAGGGCTAAATTTGACCCCTCATATCATAGGTAAGGTTGGTGGGAGAGTTTAAGGAGTATGGGACAAGTATAACTTGTCCCACAAGCCTCAAAAAATGGGCTCAAAGCCCAAATCTGAGATTTGAGAGATGGGGTTGGGTACACAAATAAAAATCAATTAAAATCCATCCAAAATCATGAAGGAAACAAGGAATATCTACCACATTCAATTCCCCTTTTGTCACATATCCTAATTAGCATTATTCACATAGTTAATTAGCCTTAAAAAGGGGGTACACTAATAAGCATGATAAAATAAGGAAACATTACAATTTAATAAAATCACATACACAACTAAAGTAAATAAATAAAAAAGAAAATTATAACATTCACACCCATGGTCACTTATGAGGTTACTCCCCTTGGAGACCTCCTAACAAACATGACAAGTAAAACAACAACACACACAAACACACACACAACTACCAAGGTGACCATGTTATAAACACTTGGTATTCTTCCACAGTTAGTCCCCTAGTCCCTTCTTATTTATTTTGATTTTGTTTCCTACAAACAACCAAGACAATACCACCTTTGGCCTCAAGGCCACATCAATACGTCAAGGAATAAAAAAACACATATCATCCATCATATAATCATCATCATACAATCTAGTTCCATTGCTATCATGGTTAAGAAATTCTACTATAACCAACTATTTATAATTATCAATAATCATAATTCACATTTTACGATAACCATGTAATTCACATACTGAAATTTATACCTACTTAGATAAATTCGACAACATACTACTTCTCACTAATATCATCACATGATTAATACACCATAACATCAATGTGCACACGTATAAGGTTAGTCCAAAATTTCTAACACAATCGCCACTATTAAAAGTCAAAGATGTCAGCATATAACAAAATATCACTAATCATCATCATATATAGCAATATCTATCAAATTTTGATAGGAATCCATACAATCCATGATATGATAAAAAAAAAATAATAATCACAATGTCCATGTCATCTAATAACATACTATAAAAAATCTCATAACAATGACCATGTCTCTAAGAAGCTAATAAACATGACCATAAAAAAATAGGTGTCGAAGAGAAGTGGGCACTACATCCCCCTCCCCTTAAACTCAAATCCTCTTGGAATTCACTAAAACAAGTGTCGAAACTAGGCTCATAGCAAAGTGGCATCCTCTCATGTAACTAAAGACTCATCATATCGATCCCACTAGATGCAAACCTGGTGAATCTCATGCCCTCGAAGGCCTAGGGTCTTGTACTCTATCATGCACACAAAATCCAAAATAACTTGTACCTACAAAGTGATCTAATCAAATACGTGGGATGGATCTCGTATATATATCTAAAGAAAAAAAAACATGGAAAACATGATGGATGTGAGACAAGATGAGTGTCAAGGCTAAATGGTAGGCTATGGGATCGATCCACTCCAAGATCTCAAATGGACCCACAAATCTTGGATCTATCTTAAATCCTTTTCCATAACATATGGGGATCTTATGATGTTTGATTCTAAGAAATAACTTCATTCCAACCTCAAAACTGTGGTCTTTCCTCCTTTGATCCACATACTTATTTTTCCTATCATGTGCCTTGTGTAATCTCTTCTTGATCAAGGCAACTCCGTTGCTCTATATCCTGTAATAAAGTTGGCCCAATAGAAATCCCATCCTCTAATCTATCTCATCTCAAAGGAGTCCTACACTCTCTGATGTACAACACCTTGAATGGTGCCATGTTGATGGAACTCTGAAAACTATTATTGTATGAAAACTCTACTAGATACATATACTCCTCCCATCATGATTGATGATCCATAACATACATCCGAAGCATATCCTCTAGTATCTCATTCACCCACTCATTCTCGACCATCTATCTCAGGGTAATAAGCCATAATGAAATTGACCTTTTCCCAAGTGAAAATTACATGGTAGTCCAAAAGTGTGAATCGTATAAGGGATCGCGAGCTCACGAATGATCTTCTATGGAATCCCATGTAGTCTCACTATCTCATCCAAATAAACTCATGCAACTACACTGGCTATGTAGGTGGTCTTAACCAGATAAAAATGTGAAACTTTTGTTAATTTATCCACCGTGACCATGATCACGTCATGGTGATATCTCGACATAGGTAACCCAAAATAAATTCCATGGAAATGGTGTCCCATTTCCACTGCGTATAAACATGAGGATAAATAATACTTGTTATATGTTGTTTCTTGACCTTCACCTTCGGAATTCCAAACACTGAGAAACATATCCAATTATATCTCTCTGAATTCCTCTCCAATGAAATAAATGTCTCAATGTAGTGTGCATCTTCTTCACCTTTGGATGGGTTGAATATGGTGCATGATAAGCCTCTGTTAAAATGTCTTGTCACAACCCTCAATCTCTAGGAACATATATCCAATCCCTGTGTCTAAGAATCCCATCTCGACTCCAATGATACTCCCTCAAACTTCACCTTAAGGGGTTTGTGTGACTCAATATCTACTCGGTTCCAGAGATAGAACATGTCGTGTGGAAGCTATTGTAAGATCCTACTCCACAAATCTATATCCACTAATGTAGCCATGACCGATACTTATGATGAATCAAATTGTCTACTACCACATTTTCCTTCTACTTCACATGCTCTATCTCCATATCATATTCACAAAAAATATCCATCCAATGCCGTTGATGGGCATTGAGATTGGGTTGTGTGAAGAAGTATCCTAGACTCAAATGATCTCGTCACGAGTGTGAATATATTTTCCAATAGAAAATGACACCATCAAAATAAAGTATGTACCACTTCTACAAGCTCGGGGTCATGAGTCAGGTAGTTGAGCTCATAGTCCTTGAGTTTGCAAGACTCAAATGTAACAATGTGGTGATCCCGCGTCACACGATCCCGTCACTACAAATGAAACATCTGTAGACACAAAGAAGTCCCTCTGAGGATCTAGTACTTCTACGATAGGTTCTGTAGTAAGGCATTCCTTTAGATTCTTGAAGGCATGCTCACATTTTTATGACCATATAAACTTATTCTTTTCCTCTACAAGGAAGTGATGGGATGAGAAATGCATGAGAAGCCATGAACAAATCTCCTATAATATCCTGCTAATCCCATAAAGTTGCATACCTCGGTCACATTGGTCGGTACTAGCCAATCAATGATAGCTCGAATATTGGAAGGATCAATTGTAATTCCTTCCCCAAAAATGACGTGACCTTGGATATTGAACCTCTATCTAAAAGAGCGCACACTTCTCCGGTTCCCATATAATTGTTGCTCTCAAAGAAACCGCAAGACCTAGTAAAGGTGTTCCTCGTGCTCCTCATGTGTATATGAGTATATCAATATGTCATCTAGAAAAATTAGTATAAAATGGTCAAGATAGTCTTGAATACCCCATTCATCAAACTCGATGAACACTGCAGGGGAATTCGTTAGTCTAAATGGAAAAATGTGAATTCATAGTAGGATCGTATCTAGTACAAAAGCTATATTATGGATGTATAACTCCACAATCCTCAGTTGATGATACCCTCACTTAAGATCTATCTTCGAAAATACAATATCCCCCTTTATCTGATTAAAAAATCATCAATGTATGGAAGGGGGTAATGATTCTTGATCATTACTTTATTAAGTTTCCTATAATCAATGTACAATCTCAAGAATTCATCCTTATTCATAAAACTCATTGGTGCACCCCAAGGGGATACACTAGAATGGATTAGGCCCATCTCAAGAAGGCCCTCAATCTGTAACTTGATCTCACAAATATCAGGGGTAGTCATCCTATAAGGCACGCGTGAGATAGATTCTACTCCAAGAACCAAGTCTATATGGAAATATATCTCATGTGGGGGAGGTAGGCTAGGTAACTCACTAGGAAAGACATCTGAAAACTCCCACAAAATGTGATGGTCATCGAGTTAAGGCCCACTAGTCTCATTCTCTGACCTATCACTAATCCGAAATGGCATATAACTGACATCCCTTACATGCACACCGCTTCAGCTGCATAACGGATATAGTGCGAATGGATATAGGTCTCCTAACCCCAATAATCACTGACTCAACTCCCAAATCATATGCATAAGTGATTACCTTACTACACTCTAGTCTGTGTGCTTTGAAAGCCAATCCATACCCAAAATAATCCCATAAGATCCCAAAGGAAGGATGCAAGATCCAAGGTCATGGTGAAGGGTCCTAGGTCTACTACACACTCCTTGACTAAGGATTCCATTGTGATATTGGCTCCAGAAGCCATCTCTATGTCCCAATTATGACCCTTCCTAACTTCCACCAGCCTAAATCAATCTACTAATGATGGGGAAATGAAAGAATCAGAAGAGCTTGAATCAAATAGGATAGAGATATGAATACCAACATTGTTACCTATGGTCTCGGCTAGAGTAATCCGGGTGCTCTACACCGCAGCTTCTCAACCGCTGCATGTATCTTGTGACTCAATGCCATGTCACCAATTGTTGGCTCAAAAAAAGGGGCCTTACCCTTGTTACTAGAGTTCTGAGACAATTTTTCTAATGGTGTCTGCGTAGACACCTATAATTTTGCTTGAGCAATTTAAATACTTAAATTGCACTAATTATACTCTTCCTCACAATTTGATGACAAATCATCAATATCATTCATTCTATCTTCTATCATCATCAATTAACTACATTATGCTAGTTAACTAACTCCTCTATCCAGGAAAGATGAAAATTAATGACCTTCCGTTAATTAAACCCTTTCTATTCGAATTAATTAATTAATCATAATTAATTAATTTTCCTCCTCTATTAGATAAATAAACTTTCATTTATCTAATTTAATCCTTCCTATCCCCTAAATCATGCTAATTCTCTTCTAAGCTAGCCTAATAGGCCCATATCCTTATTAATTAATCACCTTTGATTAATTATATGCACCCCTAATTCCCATGGGTCACTAAAGGAAAAATTAAACTCTCCTAAGGTTGACTCAACCCTCCTTAAACCATCCATATCCACAACTAACTAAACCTTGCTATTATCCCACATGTAAAGGAATGAAAATCTTCTTTTACCCACTGGGCTATATAATGAGCCATCCTCCTACCTTTCTACTTACACCTAAATGAGCATAGAGCCTATACTACAACCATTTCATCATCTTAGAGCATTATCCATTAAAGTGGAGCTGAGCATTATCCATTTGCATTCAATCATTCAAGTTATTTTGTGAACAACAATGGAGTAAATCAAGAAAGACCTTGTTGACATGACTTGATGAACCTCTATCCTCAATCCTCTTGGATCAAGAAACAACTATCAACCCTTTGATAGATAAATGATATACCTACTTCCATTTCATTTATTTAGATTTCTTAAGACTAGAGAAATAAATTTTTCAAGTTAGCTTGAAGTTTATTTTCAAGGTTCTAATGCATAGTGTTGATGTTTATTACTTTTTTAGCTCATAACATGATTGTGCATAGATTTTAGTTTAACATTGTATTGAGGATATTAGGTGTTAGTCTTGATTTTACTTTCATTGATAACTAATTCTTGCACACAATGGCACACCAGTGGGATGGGTCCTTAGTCCCTTAGCATTGTAGTTCAATTTTTGTTGTTATTTCAATATTTGACTAACCCTTGATATGCACATGTGTGAAATAATGTTAAATTTCTTATGATTTTTCTAACTTTGCATGTGTTGAGTCTTATTTAGGGGTTTAATTTTAATGGGTCATGGTCAATTTTGAGATAACATGTTAAAAATTTGATATTTTGAGATTACTTGTGTCATTTTCCCATTTTTTCGATGTCATCTCCGTGTACATGCGTATCCGTCGATCTATGAGCGTACATTTTGGGTGCATACCTATTGAGATACCTACGTTTTCATTTCTCTAGGTGCATTCCTATCTTGTTCACTTTCTATTTTCATAGGCGTGTACCTACTAAGATACACGCATATCCGTCGATCCGTGAGTGTACTGTTTAGATGTACTCTATTTTGATTACGGGCACATACCTATTGAGATACCCGTGTATCCATACCCTTGTGAGTGTACCTATCTAGAAGTACTATGTTTTGATTATGGACACGTACCTATTGAGATACCCATGTATTTGCCTATCTATGTATGTACATGTTTTTTCATTGTCTATTTTCACAGGGGAGCATACCTGTCCCTATCCACACGTACACATTGAAAGGTTGATATATCCTCTAGAAGGGGTGCGTAGGTTTCATAATCTTAATTTTTGGTCTAATTTGGGGTTTGTAAAAATTGTTCTAACTTCATGGAAAGTTGTTTTATGACTAATTTTTGTCATGCAGGGGGTTTTATTTTCATGTTTGATGTTAACTTGATTTTTTAGAGGGTTAATGAAAATTGCATGCTTAATCATAAGAGTAAAGTCATGTATGCTCTTCCCTCACACCTTTTATGTGATCTTGGGAATCAGAAATGATTCTTATCTCTTTCATTTCTTTGAAAAATGTTGAGAATGTCAAATTTGGTTAAAATGAACATATTTCACATTTGAATTAAGTATTTTCCATTTGTTGATTTCTTAGTTAGATCTTGCATCACGTATGCTCTTCTCTTGCGTCTTAGGACGATCTTGAGAATTAGAAATGGTGCTTGTCCTCTTTGTGTGCATGGAAAATTACTAATCCGTTATGTAGGACATAAACACTTGTCAAAGAAAGGTGAAATCGAGAAAAATAAAAATACTAATATAGTTTCCGTGTAGGTTTCCAAAAGGTTTTCAAGCAAACCACATTAAGCTAAAAAAGATTAAAAAAATCACAAACATCACACTCTATTTACAGTTTCTTAAAATGGTATGTCCTTATCCACTTAACTAGAACATAATCCCTTTGGCATAACACCTTAAAATATAACTATGGGGGTGGTTCTATGAACCTTAAAGTAGTCCACATAAGAGGGAACCTTTTGGACGAAATGGGAAGTGCTCCACATGACCTACTTAACTAGTTTTACCATTTTTGAGATTTAGCGTCAACGCTATCTGTATCGCTACCCCAATGAGAGTACACGATGGAAACATTTATTTCCCACTATTCTTGAAGGGGGTAAAGTAAAGCCGAGATAACCCAAGACTAGTCAGTGTGAATTTCTTGGTAAATTGAGCTCACATTTAGATAACTTGTGACACCTAGTTGAGCGAACCACCTAGGAAGCTATCTTTGACCAGGAGCCAACTTTTACCATATCAAAACTAATTTGAGTTGAGATATACTTTGCAAAGGGAGAACGTTTTCAGATTTGTAAGCTTGTTTGTCAAACAAATGGAGATTTCATCGAGTTCGAATGACAGATCATTCATCATGAGGATTGTAAAGCATTACTTTCACTTAGTTTTTACTCATCCTAGGAGAGTAGAAACCCTATCAAAGTGAGGCCAAACTCTCTTCAACACCAATTGATCTACTTCCTTCACTTTCTTTTGACACTTTGTTTATCAAAAGAAGAGTGACTACCCTTGTGTTGTTAATTGATTGTATTCGCCACTTTTATGTCCATTTACGCTCATCCATGTTTGTGGATGAGTTTTTAAATGTCTAAAGTGAGTGGAGATATTTTCATATCATTGGTAGTCTTTGTGAATCTTGATATCCAAGTCAAGATTGTCAATCGTAGTTAGGATTGGATCATCACCTTAATTCTCCTTTGAACTATTTTCCTGTTTGTATCATGTTGCTACAATTTTGGTACTTACGTCTTGTTTCTCATAAACTTGACCAGAGTATCTATATTGTGATATTACTCTACACACATTCTAACATTTCCTTGGTATACTCTAGCCTTATTTTTCTTCTAATCACTAGCTTGATTTTGAAAAGTGTTGAGTGTTACTTTTGTGCGTGTTATATCAATCTCATTTAGATATTAATACCTTACTTTTTCCACAAAATTCTGGTTAACATATCATGGTGGTATTGTCATGTCGCTCATGGTCATAACTCGCCACTTTTTGGGATAGAGGTCATTGATTGGGATAAATCTTGAGTTTAGTATACTTTGTTTGGAGATCACATTCACTTTGTGTTATTACTTATGTCTTGTTCATTTATTTGAACTTGACATAAGTGATGACATTTTTTTGTTATCTTAAACACCAAAATGCCTTTTGAAACAAACTTAGGAAGTATATAATTTGATTGATTGGTCTAAAACAAACATTGTGTGATTGTATCTTGTTTGTCACTTTTGACTTATTATTTTAAGACAATCACTTTGACACATTGATTCTTTGACATTCATTATTCTTTGAACTATTGACATTCTTTGACATTTGTAGATTTTCACTTAGGTTTGAACAATACCTTTTGAACAAAATTCAAAACACCTTAGTGAAGTTCTCACACATCATGGCCCCCAAAACAAGACTGGGAGCTAGAAGACAAGTAATTGAAACAAAACAAGCATGGGAAACATCCAACAAACAAGGGTCAAATACCTTTATTGGTCATGACTTGAGACCTATTTTCTCCATAGAAAAATAAACAAAAGAAATGATAGATCATAGTGGTGATGAGGTAGGATCACCACATGCGGAGTTTTATTTTGACCCCACCCTATTAGATGAATTCCTTTTCATAAACAAATATCGGGTGCTAGCAAGAGTAGTGGAATTAGGAGCTAGAATGCCTACAAAACATGAGACAATTCCACCCACAAATGAAGCTAATGAGGAAGAACAACCTCTCATTAACATGGAAGACATCCTAACACATGGACACACTTCCACATCCAACATAGGAAATGATAATATGGTGGGTTATAAAATTTCATTCATCAAGATACCATGTAGAGTTAGACTAGAACATGAAAACATGGAACAACCCCACACAATGAAGATGAAGAAGAACCTCATGAGGAAGAAGTCACTATTCAACAACAAATCCAAAACCTTAATCGACAATTAGCTTTACTAACATCTCATGTATAGAAGGAAACAAACAAAGATGTACATAGGGAGAAGCCTAAGGTCAAAATTAGTGAACTTCACATGGAAAACCAAGAAGGAGAAAATTCAAAATATAGTCACATATACATACCCACTTCTCCCACTAAGGAGCAATTGCTTACACAAGAAATACACTCCATGAAGGAAATGCTTACAAGCCTTCAAGAAACTAATGTTGGGCATAGCAAAAAGTATCAATACAAAGAGTTATGCCTCCATCCATTCGATAAATCTATGATGCTTCAACCCTTTCCTAAAAAAATTGACATGCCAAAATTTGACAAGTATAGAGGAAAAGGTGATCAGCGAGATCATGTGAAATATTTTTACATGGCATGCCAAGAAGTGGCCTATAAAAAAAAACCTCATACGGATCTTTCCAAAAGCCTAGGAGGCCAAGCCTTAGAATTGTTTACTCACTTACCTCGTGGGTCCATTTTCACATGGCTCAAACTGGCGAGAGAGGTTTTTGTGACATTTTTCATGCGACATGGAAAGTGACATAACTATGGAAGACTTGTGTAACAATAAACAACTTCCCAATGAAACATTTACAAATATCCTACAAAGGTGGCAGGGGGTTAGCTAGTCACTTCCCTTGCTCATTTCCCAAAAAGTAACTTGTGAGCATATTTGTGCCTAATCTAAACCTAGACATAAATTTTTATTTACAAATGCATTATGTTCGTACCTTTAAATAGGTCATGGAGGAGGGCATACAAGTAGAAAAATCCCTCATTTTAAAAGGAACAATCAAATCATTGATAAAAGACAATTAAATTGCTAAACCAAGAGAAAAACCAAAGATATTTAATACGAACAAGAATGTAGTGGGAGAAAAAATCACGGATTCCAAACGAGTAAAATTGGTTCAAGTTTTTCAACCTTTTAAACTGAAAAAAGGACCAATTTAACCACCACCCCAACTTAGAATGTTCACTCCTCTTAACGAGTCTTTGTACACAATTTTGAAATAATTGGATGTGGTCCATTTGGTGAATTATCCAACAACTCAGCCCTTTGATGACAATGCTCCTGAACCTTCATGGTATAAAGAGCATGAATATTATAATTTTCATCATGTAAAGGGACACAAGACAAACAAGTTCCTAAGACTTCGCCACTATATCCAAGATCTTATTGATAATAGAGAGATAGAAGTTGATGCACTAGAGAAAATCAAACCCCAAATGAAAATATGGGGATATTCAAGAACCATTCCCTAAGCATGGTAATCCAAATGAGAAGAATCTAGATCAAGGAGAGTCATCCCAAAGCTATAAAGCCATAAACTATCTATATACCAAAAGTGACAACAATCATTACAACTCACTCATTGAATATTTTTTATCTTCTAGTGAGCATGTGAATACCATTAGGATCAAGGGAAAATATTGTGATGTGGTAACAAGGCGTTATCATCTCATAATATCAAAGCCTCCTCTATATACCCCTCTAGATGGTCAATATAACATCTTAGAACAACTTGAGAAGACATATCCCAAGATTTCAATCTTGGATCTTCTTAAAATATAAAATGTACATAACGACATCTTATATAAAAATTTCGAGGGGTCGAAGTGTCAATGGAAGTAGAACCTTCACATTTACAGGTTGCAGAGAGGTAAACATTGAACCGACCGAAAACATCTCCTTTAACCATAAGGAAATCCCAGGTGAAGATTAGAAACATAATCTTCCCTTCTATAAAGTGGTATTTGTTACTCATTTGAAAGATAAAATGAGTGCTTGTGGACAATTGGTTGGGATTAAATATATGCACATTCAAACTAATCAAAAAATATGACACATAGAAGAAGATATAGAGTCCCATATCATCACCATAAAAATTATGATAACGTGGAGAGGGAGTCGGTAGGAACAATAAAACTTCGATGGAAGTAGGACCAACTTGTCACAATACCAAGTTTCACATCTTAGATTTGGAAATTTCATATAATATGCTTGTTGGCCGCCCATGGATCCATGTTATGCATGCCATACCTTCAACATTACATCAAGTACATCAAGTTAAAATATGAGGGACACACTATTACAATACAAGGAGATCCATAACCCTTTGCTCATTACAGAGCTCTCAATAGCTTTGCGTGTAAGGGTAAATATGCATTTCCTTCCATTGATGGAGTTATTCCCCTTCAATCAGAAGCTATTAAATCACAAGTTGATTCAGACTCCTAAGCACTTGTGCTCGAGAGGCTTCTACATCCACTTATCCCTTTGATTCATGGGAGATGAAAATAATGGAATATGGTTGTGTAGAATACAATGTGCAACAAGATCTTGTTATGTTTGTGGAGTTGTTTTCATGTTAGAGTGTGGTACACCTTCTATGTGTTACACTCGGGTATTTTTACGGTGGTCGGAGGTGAAGCCCTGAAGCAAATTTTCATGGGTGGTTTATTAACCCATGGGTAATGGGTAACCATTATGGGCTATTTTTTGGGCCCATGGTTTTTTGGTACCCATTGTTTTGATACCCATGGTTTTTGCCCATGGTTTTGATACCCATGGTTTTGTATCAAACTGCTTAAGAAATTGTCTATTTATATGGTCTTATGCATATGATAGATATACAAGCAAATGTATTACAGATGTGCTTTGAATTTGGGTGTGAATTCTGTAGAGTTTGTTGAGCATAGCTCCAAACAGATCTGGGTATTGTATTGAGAGAGTGGAGGCTTGTAATAAAATCTGAGCAAGTGATTCTTGGTGGACGTAGCCCAAATTGGGTGAACCACATTAAATCTTGTCTCTCTGTGTTGTGTTATTTATTCTACACTTTTATTTGAGATTTGTATTTTTTTGCATATTAGTTTCTACTGTTGCGATTTTGTAAGGGATTATTCCGCATATTTTATCTCTTATTCCCTAACAATTGGTATCGAGCTTGGTTTGGTTTTCTCAAGTGTTGAATCAGTAGGAAAGTTTTTAGCTTGAGTGGGAGCTATGGCGAGATGATGGAAGATCTAGGGTTGATAAATTCAATGGGCGAATTTCGGTGTTTGAAGATGCAGATGGAAGATTACCTTTATCGAAGGATCTTTATACTCCATTTTCGAGAAGGTGAAAAACCCTCAAGTATGATAGATGCGAATGGGATTTTTGGATCGGAAGGCACTTGGAGCGATCCGGTTGTGTCTTGCATCTGCGGTATTATTTAATGTTTCAAAGGAAAAGAAAAGACTACAAAAGAACCAATAGATGCATTAGGAAGTTCTATGAAAAACCCTTTGCCTCTAATAAGATATTTTTAATGAAAAATTTGTTTAATATGAAGATGTCTAAGAATGGTTTAGTAGTAGATCATTTAAATGATTTCAATATGGTTGTGAATATGCTATCTTCTTCTACATAGAATTTGATGAAGAAGTTAGGGCTTTATTAATTCTCGTGCTCTTTACCTGAAAGTTAGAATAGCCAGGTAATGGCGGTAAGCAACTTGATTCCAGCTAACTCAAGTTGAAGTTTGAGGATGTTGTAGGGGTGATTCTAAGTGAGGGAATGTGAAGAAAAAGCTCTAGGAATCTTCTACTTTATGGAATGCTTTGACAAAGTGGAAACTAGAGGGAGACAAAATAATAGGGAAACCATGGAAAATCGAAAGATCGGCAAGGTCAAAATCCAAGAGCAAGATTGTATGTTGGAACTGTGGAAAGTCTGGGCATGTAAAGAAGGACTGTTGGGAGCTTCGGGACAAGAAGAAACAATAGGAAGAAAACAAGGAGGCAAATGTGGCATCGGGTAATGTATGCCAGGATGCTTTGATTCTTTCTTTACATAATATTACTGAATCTTGGGTTTTAGATTCATTAGTTTATTTTCATGCTACTCCACATAGGCATTATTTTGTTGATTATGTTCAAGGGGATTTTGGGCATGTTTTTCTTGGTGATGATGAGCCTTGCAGTATAGTTGGAAAATGTTTTGTTCAGGTTAAGATGTAGAATGGGAATACATGGCTATTGAAGGATGTCGACATGTGCCTACATTAAGGAGAAATTTGATAACGATTAGGGCAATTGGGAAGTGATGGTTGTACTTTATGATATTTACAAAATGACTCTTGGAAGGTTACCAAGGGTAATCTTATAGTGGTAAGAGGTAAAAAGTTTGGAACCTTGTATTTATCCACCGATAGTACTAATGATTGTAATCTTGTGGCTTCGATGTAGATACAACATTATGGAACTATAGGCTCGGTCATATGAGTCATAAGGGCATGGACATCATAAAGAAGAATTTGCCTAGATATACGTAAATAGGTTTGGAGTTCCGTGAGGATTGCATATATGGAAAACATAAGTGAGTAATGTTTCTCAAGGTTGGACCTATAAAGAAAGAGAGTAAGTTAGAGCCGGTGCATTCGATGTGTGGGGCCACTCGTATCATCTCTTGGGGTTCAAGTTATTATGTTACTTTTATTGATGATGCAATAAGGAGAGTTTGGGTTTATTGTATTAGAAACAAATCTGATGTATTTGACACTTTTTTTAAATGGAAAGCCTTGGTAGAGAATGAAATAGGTCTTAAGCTAAAATGTCTCAGGTCAGATAATGGAGGGGAGTATTGTAGCAATGAATTTAATGATTACTGTTCTAAGAATGGAATCCGTAGGCAAAAGATGGTTCCAGGAACTCCGTAGCAAAATGGGGTATCAGAAAGGATGAACAAAACAATAATGGAACGTGCTAGGAGCATGAGGTTACATGTAGGACTGCCTCTTTCTTTTTGGGTAGAAGCGGTGAGCATAGTTGTGTACTTGATAAACAGAGGACCCTCAAGTGCCTTGGATGGAGGCATACCTGAGGAGGCTTGATATGGTAATAAATTTGATTATTCATTTCTTAGAGTATTTGGATGTGAGGTGTTTGTTCATATAGACAAGGATGATAGGACCAAGCTAGAGGCTAAATCAGAAAAATGTACTTTCATTGGTTATGGTGGTGATGACTTTGGATTTAAATGTTGGAGTATTAAGGACAAGAAAATCATTCGGTCTAGGGATGTGATCTTTAATGAGAAAGTCATGTATAAGAAATAGTTACAGGAAAATAGGGAAGAATCCAAGAAAGAATATGCAGTGGTAGAGGATCTTCCATATGGGAAAGTGACCCATGAATCGCCTTCAGAACCTACTCAACAGAACCCCAAACTCCTACAAAGAGGAGGTCTTCTAGGTAAGAAAAGAACCCGAATGTTTTCTCCTTCTCTCTATTATTTATTACTCACCGATAGTGGAGAGCCGAGAGAGCTTTGATGAAGCAATGCAAGTATATGCTAGTAAGAAGTGCGAGCAAGCCATGGATGAGGAGCATAATTATCTCATGGAGAACCAGACTTGGGATTTGGTGAATCTATCAGAAGGAAAAAGAGCATTACGAGAACAAGTGGGTGTACAAAGTTAAAGATGAAGAAGGAGGAAAGAAAATATATAAGGCCCGGTTGGTGGTTAAGGGGTTTGCATAGAAACAAGGTATAGATTTTGATGAGATTTTTTCTCCTGTAGTAAAAATGACTTCTATTAGAACTATTCTTGGAATAGTGGTAGTAGAAGACTTGCACTTAGAACAGCTTAGATGTAAAGACTAAATTTCTCCATGGTGATTTGGAGGAGGAGCTATATATGTAGCAAACCAAGAAGGATATGAAGTCAAAGGTAAAGAGGAGATGGTGTGTAAACTGAAGAAGAACTTGTATGGCTTGAAACAAGCTCCACGTCAATGGTATAAGAAGTTTGATAGCTTCATGATGGAGCAAGGTTATATTAGATGTCATTCTGACCATTGCATGTATACAAAGAAATTTGAGGATGGAAGTTATATTATCCTGTGTTTGTATGTTGATGACATGTTGGTTGCAAGTAAAAACATGTAGGAAATAAAAGTACTCAAGAAATAGCTAAGTGAATCCTTTGATATGAAGGATTTGGGGCAGCCAAAAAAATCCTTGGTATGAGGATAACTCGGGATAGGAAGGAAAAAAATCTGACTTTATCTCAGGAAGAGTACATTAAGAAGGTATTAGATAGGTTTAACATGCAGGATGTTAAACCGGTTGGGACTCCTTTGGCAGGCCATTTTAAGTTATCAAAGGAGTAGTGTCCCAAGACAGAGCAGAAAGAAACCAGATGTCCAAGGTACCTTACTCATCAGTGGTTGGCAGTTTGATGTATGCTATGGTGTGCACTAGGCCTGATATTTCCCATGCAAAGGGGAACTTTGAGTAGATTTATGAGTGATCCGGGTAAAGAGCATTGGCAAGCGGTAAAGTGGATCCTTCGATATTTGAGAGGACCATGGGGACAGTTTTTTCTACAAGTGGATCAAACACCACTTTATGTGGTTATGTAGATTCAAACATGGGTGGAGATATAGACAGGGGAGGAGCACGACAAGTTTTATTTACACTATAGGTGGGAAAACATTGAGCTTTGGATTTCACGATAATAGAAGTGGTGGCTTTGTCAACCACGGAGGCTGAGTATGTTGCTGCCATAGAGGCAAGCAAAGAGATGATTTGGTTACAACAATTGCTTGAGGAGTTGGGGCATAAGCAGAAGGAATGTAAGTTGCATAGTGATAGTCAGAGTGCTATACACCTAGCTAAGAACTCTACTTTCCACTCCAGGACGAAGCATATATAGTTGAGATATCACTTCATCAAGACAGCTTTGGAAGAAGATAAGTTGAAGTTGGAGAAGATTCATATCAGTCAGAATCCTGTAGACATTATGACCAAGGTGGTCACAAGGGATAAACTAAAGCTATGTTCAGCTTTGGTTGGCCTTCGTGGATGACAGTGAAGGTTTGAGAAGCTTGCTCGGTGAAATAATTCTCCAAGTGGGAGATTGTTATGTTTGTGGAGCCTATTTTCATGTTAGAGTGTGGTACACCTATGTGTTACACTCGGGTATTTTTACGGTGGTCGGGGGTGAAGCCCCCGAAGTAAATTTTCATGGGTGGTTTATTAACCCATGGGTAATGGGTAACCGTTATGGGCTGTTTTTGGGCCCATGGTTTTTCGGTACCCATTGTTTTGATACCCACAATTTTTTTTTGCCCATGGTTTTGATACCCATGGTTTTGTATCAAACTGCTTAAGCAATTGTCTATTTATATGGTCTTATGCATATGATAGATATATACAAGCAAATGTATTGTAGATGTGCTTTGAATTTGGGTGTGAATTCTATAGAGTTTGTTGAGCATAGCTCCAAATGGATCTGGGTATTGTATTGAGAGAGTGGAGGCTTGTAATAAAATCTGAGCAAGTGATTCTTGGTGGACATAGCCCAAATTGGGTGAACCACATTAAATCTTGTCTCTCTGTGTTGTGTTATTTATTCTGCACTTTTATTTGAGATCTGTAATATTTTTTGCATATTAGTTTCTATTGTTGCGATTCTGTAAGGGATTATTCTGTATATTTTATCTCTTATTCCCTAACATATCTCCTAGTTTTAGACCTATCTTTATTGCCAAAAACAAGAGGAAGGCTCACCTATCACTTCAAGTGGCTTAGAGATAAACTATTGGGAAATTTTTACCTGGGTGATTAATTTTAAAATCCAAATTGCTAGAACCACCTACAACTTAGGTCTTAGGGGACACTCAACCTACCCGCTATAAAACCCTTGAATATGACAAGTCTATCGTAATGATGTATTATATGGCCTACAAATGCCTAAGATGTAGAAAGAATGAACAAGGATTGAGAGATCCAGCTTCCACTTACACATTTAAAAATATAAATGTATGGTATCGGTATTCAACCCTATGGATTGCACCCCAATGATCAAGATGCTTCATGTTCTGAGCACGAGGATAGCTATGATTATTTATACTTGTGACACAAATTCCCACTATAGACAATATGATGATCTTGCCTCCACTAACCTATTTATAGATACCGTTGTCCTTACCTTGAACCCTAAGCCATCTAAATTTGACGTTGTATACTCGTAACCTTTTCGATTGAGACCAACAACATCATGTGTCATTAGAAATATTTGAGAATGATGAGACTATCATAGAACTCATGGGCATACGAGATACAATTCCAATTGTAGAGCATAAGAAAGGTTTTTTCATTGACTTAGACAACTATTACTATTTTGGGAGGAATATGAGCTTCGTGGTTGGTAAAATTTAACAAAAAGTGAGGGAAAAAGTTTAAAAGAAAAACCCGAGAAAAATAAAAAAGTCCAAGTTACATATTGAAAACCTCTTTGAGGTGCTAACTGACAAATAAGTAAAAAAGTCAATGGACAAAAGAAGTGAGCATGCTGATGGTGAAAATATCATAGGAATGTCCTTGGAAGAAGATATCAACCTTCCTCCCAATCCTACGTGTTTGAAGGATGTGTCAAAAATTTTATAGAAGAAACCATTGATGTGAACATTGGAATAGAAGAAAACCCAAAGATGGTAAAGATGGGAGCTTCGCTCTCAACACAAGAATAAATGACATTAACCTTGCTTCTTAGAGAATTTGTTGATATATTTGCATGGTCTTATAAGGATATGCTAGGCTTGGATCCTAATTTGGTAGTGCATAACTTAGTTGTGCATACGAGACACAAAGTCGATCAAACAAAAACTAAGAAAGATGTAGTAGGTTTCATTAGACCTATTGAATATTCTAAATGGATATCGAACATAGTCCTAGTATAAAAGAAACCTATCAGAATAAAAATTTGTAAAGATTTTAGAGACATCAACAAGGCATGTCCAAAATATGATTTCCCCTTGCCCAATGTCAACATGATTGTCAAATCAATTGTGGTCTATGTAGATCAAGAATTTTGCGCATTACTGTCCAAGTTAATGCACCAAACTAAACAAAAAAACCCTGAAAAACTCCAATGAAATCGATACCTGATGGACAAGATCCGAAGATGTAGACGGATAAGGAAGCCGATGTAGATAAGGCAGGCGCACACGAGAAATTTTGCGAGAATAGATCCAAGTAACTGCAGAGACACCGATGCTTGATGAGAAAAAGACCACGTTAAAAGATATTTAGGTGGACTGCCCGAGAAGCGGGTCTGGGAAGTGATAAGCTCCCTCGGCGGATGTCACTCCACATTTTCAATTAAGTAAAGAAGCATACATGATAAAAGATGTACGTACAAGACTAGATTTTCTGATCAAAGTAATAAACATAATCTAAACAAGGTAGAAAGCAACAGAAAATAGGGAACTATGAAAACAAAGCTGGATTTGTGTTACCTATGTCCTTTTACCTGTCTGCAGGATGATCGGCGTCGATTATGTAGAATCGGCGTCGACTGATTCAGATCGGCGTCGATCCCAGTAGATCGATCGCGATCGGCCCCAGTCGATGGCGTCGGCCGATGTAGATCGGCGTCAATCGGTCCGAATGACGTCGATCGATGTAGATCGGTGTCAATACGAGACAAAATGTGAGAAGATTTGGGAACCGGAAAATGAAGGGAAGATCGTCAATGTATGTTGGATCTACAGAAGCAGAGAGATACTGGAAAGATCGCACTGTTTATCCCGGTGCGCAGAACAGAGTCACCAGAAAATCAATGGAGACGTGCGATGTTAAGAGTAGAGTAACGGTGCTCCTCTCAGGGATTGATTTGGACAAGATCCACTCTCATTTGATAGATAATGTTCACACTAGATGCGCAAAGATCTCTCGTTCTCTCTCTTTCACGATCTGTGTTTCTGTGTCCTGGTGATCTGTGTCTTTCTGTCTCATCCTCCTCCCGGCGAGTTACGGGCCTCTATTTATAATCGGTGCCGCTCCTAAAAATTGGCGTCGACCGAGTACCGAATCGTTGGCCGGCGCCGATCACGGAGAGACTCGAGACGGCCAAAATGAGTTATTTCTGGGAAGATAAGAGTGATCCCTCCACCTCAAATATGGGAAATATCCCGCTGCTTGATTGTGAGGAGGAGAAATAGGAGGGACACATGGATAGGATAGATATGGGGTAAATAAGTGGTTAGGATACATGTGAAAAGGTGTAATTAAATAGTTAATATTTAATTACTCATGGGTAAAACATAATGGGGTGAATTAAACTTAGGATAGGTGTTTAAATCACAAATTGAATAATACCCCAAGGGGATAGTGGTGATATAAACGTGCCCCAGGTTACCTGAGAGAGCAAACGCGCACGAGGGACACTAAATTGGATAACCAATTTTAGGTGTCTACATTTTGCCCCTTTTTGTCAAGTAACTTGCGATAAGCAAGGTTGTGAGACAAAAACAAGGAGGTGGAAGAAAGGAAGAAAAAGTGATGATGTGATCCCCCTCAAACTAGGGATGGGATGGGTGATAGAACAAATGATCCCAAGTTTGAAAAAGGTAGATGAAAACACGGGATGCCCCAGCGGATGTCCTGGAGTAGACCGGATCATTAATGACACACAAAAATAAATAAAGAGGCAGCAACCTAAGGAACTCACATTGGTAGGGCAGACTAGACGGTCTCCTCATGAGACGACGTTAGTACCTACAGACCCATGAGTGTAAGGAGGGCTGCAAAATAGTCAGCATCTAAAGAGAGACACATTGGTAGGGACAACTAGACGGTCCTCGCAAAGCGTGCGACGGCGTTAGTGCCTGGCTGCACCCGTTAACTCTAAGCTGCCAAAAAAGTGTGAGTGCCCCATGCAAAGGGAACAAACTCGTCATGGATGATAATTTCAAAAATATGTGCCAAAAGGCAACATTCAGCGATACAATAATGACCAGATAGATAAGCCAAGCATCAACACCATGACAAAGAAGATTAGGAGATGGAAGTAAATGACGTGGAGAAGCGATACCGCAATCCACGGGCAAAAATGAGTATAAATCAATAGATGATAGATGATGATATCGACATAGACCGATAGATGATGAATAGATGTGATGGGATAGACATAGATGTAGGAGGACATAAATAGATGCGATTTGATGTGATTGATATGTGGATTTAATTTGGATGAGAAAATAGATATAGATAGATGTAATGTTACTTGGATGGACAAGTGTTTAGATGATGTGATGGATAGATGGGATTTGATAGTTGGAATGGATTTGATATTTTTGAGATTTTTAATTAAATTTTGATAAAAATAGATAGATAGACTCACATGTGTTTATAATAGAGGCGATGAGATGTGTTTTGGACAAAATAGATCAGATGAAATTAGATAAATGATAGAGTTTGATTAAATTAACATGTTAAATGTTAATTTAACTGGATGAAATAATTAGAAATACTCTCTATGAGAGCCAAGGACGTAATGAAAACGACCTTGATTAGAAATAAAGGATATACACCCAGATAAGAGGAAAAATGATAAGCTGGACTCCCAACCGACCATAAATAGAATCTGGATAGGAAACCAAAAGATCATGCATACAAGGCCCTATATGAGGTTAAAATAAACCTGACACTAACTAGCCGCAAACCAGATTTAGGAGGGAAATGGAAGGAGCAATAAGTAGGTATCTTGTCAAAATTTACAAGGGACAGAATACATGTTTATACTGGGAAAATAGGATTCTCCATATGATCGACAAAAGGTCTTATATCTCAGCTTCATGATTTCTAGTAGAAAAGCAAACTGATCAATGCGGGAAGTTTGCTTGATATGGAAAGAATGATCAATACGGGAAGTCTTTCAGTGATGCTAAAAAGTTTATAAACTGACTGAAAGGCTGATCAATGCAAGAAGCCTTGAGTATTCCTTTGAGAAACAACCGTCCTTCAAGGGAGCGGTCTATATTTGGAATTTTAATGATAGCCATCCTTCGAGGGCATGGTCTATGTCTTTTGATTCATTTGATTGTATGGGTAGCTGTCCTTCAAGGGATCAGTCTATCTTTTTTGGATAGCATCTTTTTTTTTTTTGAAAACTTTTTGGAAGAAGCTGAGTTTAGACCTAGATAGATCAGATAGAGGGGAAGAAAACGTATAAAGAACACGCACTCATGCCCCGAGTAGATCCGATTAAGATAAGAACTTAGGACAAATGAAGCAGTGATTAAGGTATTCCTACCATGAGGAGGAACATATCCAGAAGAAAAATGCTATGAGTAGAGCCGTGATACTCATATTTAAGGTAAAAAGACAATAGGCGAGAACCACATAATTTCGAATCACCATGAAAGTATATGACCAATGTTGTTAGACGGATGAAAGATTTGTCTTGCGACTAGATTTGTGTAAGATAGATTTTAACAAAGAGAAGGGCCGTAGATGCAAGGCATTAAGAGGTTCCACTTCAAGTATACCATCCATGGAAGATAGACGATAATCCCCCAACCCATATTTATGAGTGATAACGTACGGACCCATCCAATTGGGAGAAAACTTACCACGCTGACTCCTTTCGAGTGTAGTGACATTTTGATTTTCTTTAAGAACAAGATCACCAATTTTGAAGTCACGGTGCTGTAAGTGCTTGTTATAAGCACGTTTGACACACTCAAGATAGACTTGATGATGTTCAAGAGCATTGAGATGCCGCTCATCTAATAATTCAAGTTGTGCTAGACGATTTTGATGATAGTCCTCATCAGAGACAAATTCTCTAAGAGAAACACTGGAGAGATGGGATTTGGACTTCCAAAGGAAGAACAGCCTCAGACCCATAGATGAGAGAGAAGGGAGTAGCACCAGTAGGAGTACGAATGCTAGTCCGATAAGCCTAGAGAGCAAAAGGGATATGTAAATGCCAATCCCTACCAGCTCGACTAGTTACCTTTCATGAGAGATATTACGCAAAGTTTTATTGGAAGCTTCACCGGCCATTAGCTTGAGGATAGTATGGAGAAGAAAAGCTGAGTTTGATATTGAAAGTGTCGCAGAGGTTCTACAAATCAACGTTCTTGAAAGACTTACCGTTATCTGTGATGAGTTTGTGTGGAACACCAAAGCGACAAATGATGTGTTGATAGACAAAATCAACTATGGGTTTAGCTTTTGTTGAAGAAAGAGGGATAGCTTCCACCCACTTAGTAAAGTATTCGGGGCAAGTAATAATAGAATGATGACGCCCGTGAAGAACGGGATTGATGAGACCAATGAGATCAAGACCCCATTGCGAAAAAGGCCACAAATCCGCTGTAGGTTGTAAAGCTTGACTAGGGATATGTGTGAGATTGGAATGTTGTTGACACTTGACGCATTTCTTAGTGTATTCACAACAATCTCGATTAAGAGAAGGCCAATAATATCCCAAACATAAGATGTGCTTAGCTACGGCCAAGCCACTAAAATGTCCACCACAAATACCGTCATGGACCTCCTGGATAGCTTTAGATGATTCAAGGGTTTTGAGGCACCGAAGTAAAATACCATCAAAGCCGCGTTTGTAGAGGATCCCGCCTAGAATAGTATAGCGATTAGCACGTAGGATAAAAGATCTTCTACCATTGGAAGTTAGATCTGGAGGAAGCACTGAATGAGATAGATAATCAACGATCTGTGATACCACTCATCCTGAGTATGGGTTGTGACAGCATGGATTGAAGTTAGTTGCCTAAGATGAGATGGTTGATCTAATCGTTGCACAGCCACATAAAGTCGCGAGTCCTCGGTAAAAGGTGGGATAAGTGAGGCTAACGAAGCCATTGATCTGCGAATCGATTCGCAAGTGTGAGGGATATCTTGGATAGTGAATTTGTCGAAAGATTGGATTTGAATGAGAACGATATCACGATATTTTTGAAGGATATCATTCTTGCATTGATAGACACCCATGACTTGATTAACGATGAGTTCAGAATCACCAAAGATGTCAATATGACGAGCGCCGAGATTAATGGCATTTTGAAGACCCAAGACAAGAGCTTCATATTCAGCCATATTATTGGTGCACTCAAAGTTTAGTTTGTGTGTGACTGGGATAGGCGTACCCCAAGGAGGAATCATCACGAAACCTGCACCTCCCCCTTGCTGGCATTTGGATCCATTAAAGAAGAGCTTTACTTTAAGTGGAGATAGACCAAATTCAATTTGTTGGATATATTCATCGGGGAATTGAGCAAGGGGGACTTGAGTGTCCGGGAGAGGAGCATCAGCTAATTGATCTGCAATGACCTGACCCTTGATAGAATTTTGCGGGATAAACTCGAGATCAAATTCTGTCATAAGCATGAGCCAACGAGTGATACGATCATTGTGATAAGGCTTCGCATGAATTGTCTTGAGTGGATTGACACTTGTGACAATGTAAGTTTTGTGATTAAGGAGGTAATGACGAAGTTTATAAGTTGTGAAGAAGAGAGCACAAAACAACTTTTCAGCTTCCTAATAACGTGTTTCATACTCATGGAGGGTGCGATCGATGTAATGAGATACCTTGTTATTTGCACGCAAGTGTCCCGATGTGAGATCATGGCTCGCAGAGCATGGTCATCCACGAGATATAAAGATAGAAAGGCTCCCCCTCGCGTGGAGGTGTAAGCACAGGTGGAGAAAGAAGACAAGCTTTGAGATCATCAAAGGCCTTTTGGCAATGCTCATCCTATTCAAAATGAACATTCTTACGGAGGAGATGATGAAAAGGTTGACAATGATCACAATTGTGAGATAAAATGACACACTGATTGAAGATGTCCTTGGAGACTACGGAGTTGCTTTAAGTTAGAAGGGGGAGGCATCTCAAGGATAGCTTTTATTTTTGCGGGTCTACTTCAATACCCCTAATGGAAATGATAAAACCTAAAAGTTTACCGTGAGAGGACGCCAAACATGCACTTAGATGGATTTAGGCGAAGACAAAAGTGAATAAGCCTCTTAAAGAGAGGTGAAAGAATGAAAAGATGATCCCGACGACGTTTGGATTTACCGAGGAGATCGTTGACGTAATCTTCCACGGTTTGTGTAAGATATCATGGCAGATGTAGGTCATTACTCGCCGATAGGTTGCTCCCGTGTTCTTAAGACCAAAAGGCATGACACGATAACAAAAGGTCCCCAAGGAGTTATGAAAGAAGTCTTATGTTGGTCTTCCGTGCGATGATAATTTGATTATACCCGGAGAAACCATCCATAAGAGAAAGCATCTCATGACCCGCAGATTAAATCCACGAGTTGGTCAATATTAGGTAGAGGAAAATCATCTTTTGGACAAGCAAGATTAAGATCCCTAAGTCGGTACAAATTCAAATTTTCCCAATAGCTTTAGTTATTCTTGGTACTACATTGAAAACTCATTGTGGATAATCGATGGGTTGGATGAAGTTAGCCGAGAAAGCGCCGCAATTCTTCTTTAATCGAAGGGCTACTCTAGGGTGCATTTTACGCAATTTTTGTTTAACTCGGTTTGATGTCGGGAAGAGTAACGATATTGTGGACCACGATATCGGATCGAGTCCCGGCATATCCTCATATGACCAAGCAAAGACTTGATGATGGTTGGAAAGAAAAGTGGTAAAGTCTCCTAACTCCTGTGGATTAAGGGATTGGCCGACCTTAATGATGCAAGGGTCTTTAGAAGTCCCTATATTAAGGTCGATAGTGGCTTCGTTGAGAAGCGTAGATGTGTCAGAAGGAATGGTTTTGGGAAGATAGGAATCCTCTACCCCCAGATAGGTGAGGACAGAATCATCATCCGCACAGTGGATAGTGTTGATAGTAGGAGAGTCGTCTCCAACTATTTCAAGGAAAATTAACGGTATGGAAGTGGACCTGTCATTAGTCTTGTAGGCTATTGGCCCTAAGGAAATGGTATTGATCAAAAAAAAGTTAGACGGGATGGAAATGGCATCGTCCACATCGAGTGATGCTTCTGACTTAGCGGGAGAAGATGGTTCCTCAATAGGAAGAGGCTCATCGAGAACAGTGACGGTGGCTTTTGAAAGAGGTTTAAATCCTAAACCAAATTTTTGATGTGGCTTGAGAGTTGGAATGGACGCAAGGTCATGCACACCTTGTTCATATTTACCCAAGCCAAAGCCCTTCCACACGCATCGATATAAATAAGTTTTTGCAAACGTGGGATTCTATAGACAATCGAACCCTGTTAGATAAGGTTTGGTCCTAGGAGGAGAATCCAGGCGATAGTGAGGCGTATCAAGACCACCATAAATGAAATTAGTCTGTTGATTGGGTAGACCAATGGTGACGATGCGACCAAGACCTGGCTGATATTCAGGTTGTTTTTCTGGTCTACCATACTCACTAGGTTTGAGATGGGTGTCAAAAGAAAGGAGAGGAAGCTCTCCTAGTGAGAAACGCTGCAATGTCTCTTCGAAATTTTGTAAATCTGGTAGTTTTGTTACAGGTATGGAAGAAGATGAGGCCCCGTCAGAGGACAGAATTTTCCTTTAAAGGGGCAGACCCTGTGGTCATGTCGCATTGCGCAGAAGGAAAAGGATCTCCTGGATGAGTATAGATTTTGCCCTCATATTGATATTTTAAGCATCGATGGAGGGTGGATGGGACACAATGCATTGCATGAATCCAGGAGCATCCGAGGATCATATTATAGTGGAATTTCCCTTCAACAATGTAAAAGAGTTCATGAAGCAACTTCTTACCTACTCGAATGGGTAGGACCACAGTTCCTAAAGTAACTGCTAGCTGATCGTTAAATGATCGAAGAGCGAAAGGCGGGGGTGACACTACGTTCTTTGGTAACTTAAGTTGCTCGAATGTGTGTGAGGAAATGACATTGAGTGTAGCACCACTGTCGATCATAATGCGTTTTAATGTAGTGTTGTCGATTTGGACTGTGATAAAGAGGGGAGCCTCCAAATCCTCGGAAGAAAGGGAAGGAATTTCTGAATCTTCAAAAGAAATGGTGGTTGATGGTCTATTCAATCCAACAACCATCTCGAAAGGCTGGGGCTCATCTGAATTCACTGCGATGCGACGTAGATTATCAATCAGAGCCTGGCGATGTTGCGGAGAGGATTGAATGAGGTCAAAAAGGGACATTTTGACCGGAGCCTGGGTGAGTTGTTTCATAACACTCTCCTCAACTGTCACGGGAATTTGAGCCCGAGGTGCAGCACGAATAGAGACTCAAGGTCTCGGGGCTAATGAGGAAGGAGGAACTCCTTCGGGGGCAGAAATGACAACCCATGGTCGAGATGCTGTAGATGAGGATGGATTATCATACTGTTGGGTTCTAGTGGCGATATGGATTGTGTCGATTTGAGAAGGTGGAAGATCATTTGGAGTGGAATCACTAGAAGTAGAGGTCTGAGTAGATCGTTGGGGCTCGGGATGACAGGAGATACTTGTTCCTCCTCCAGCAAAAGATCACTTTCTTCCAAAAGGTTGTTGACGATAGATTGAAGAGCTTTACATCCCTCAGTATCATGACCTGGGGAACGGTGGTAAGAACAAATCAAATCAGAGTTAAACCAAGTAGGTTTAACTCCTTTAGGGTTATAGGGTTTAATCGAGAGGAAGAGATATGGATGAAGATTGGATAAGTTGGTGAAGGATTTCAGTATAGAACCCAGAGACAAGGATGAGGACAGAGATGATGAAGGCATCTCTTTTACTTTAACAAACCGCCGAGGTAAAAGAGCCTGCATGTTAGTTTGTGATGATTTTTAGGGATCATCTTATTTTTCGGACATCCTGAGGAGCAGCCTTGGGCACTTGAGATGGAAATAAGTGAGACATGATTGATTTCGATGGAGGAGGATCCCTAAAATAGATTTTGAAGATGATGGAGATGTGACAAGTGTTGTGGTCTTCAGAGATAAGGGAGGCTATTTGGTCGAAACTAATGATGATTTAGATGATGTCAATTTAGATGAGGGAGAAGCTTCCAAAGTAGGTATAATCGGAGAAATAGAGGGTGACCTGGTTTTTGGTAACGAAGATGACGATTTTGATAAAAGAGGTGACGTCTTTTAATAGGTAAGTCCACTTTTCGAGGTACTGGTGAAGAATGTGTTGTAGAAGAAGATGATGGTTTTGATAAGTGTGTAGAAGAAGACGCCTTCTCAGCAGACAAATCCAATCTTTTATGAGGCGCAGAGAGAGATTTTTGCGGGAAAGCACCAAGAGTCTTGATGGTTCAAAATATGGGCTTTCCTTTTTCAGGGATGGTGACAATTTCAACCGCATAAGGTGATTGTAACCTTTTCTGGGAAATAAATGGGAGATACCGATGACACAATGTTAGATTTCGGTTGTCTTGGTCTAAGTTCAGGAACCGAGCGTATAGGTGTTGGTGCTACTTCTTTAGATTTCCCCTTAATAGGCAAAGTAGCATTTGTGATGGAAGAAGTGAGTGATGAAGAAGCGCTCCTTGCGGGAACTACTTCAGTGCAAGAATTATGGGTGAAACTACTGTAGGAAAGGAAACAGGAAGAGTCAAAATCGAAGACGCTTCCGTCGAAGTCAGCACAACTATAGGTATGTTCACCAAGGGCATAGTCGCAGCAAAAATGGGAGAAACAGAAGTGGATGTATCCGTGGTGGAAACTCGAAGGGATGTAATTGCCTCGAGCATTGAAAGAATGTCTGACGATGAGACAGATGAGGATGACACTGTCTCGGGTATGGACGGAAGATCAGACAAAGAAGCAGAGAGAGGTGAATCCATATCTAACAATGTTGGAATATTCAAAGACGGGCTATCTGAAGATGGTGGAATCCCAATGATTAACGAAGCAAAAGGAGGTTTTGATTTAGTCGATGTGTTCGCAGATGGCTTAGTTTTAGAAGAAGATTCTTCCGTAGAGATGAAGCTGATAGTATGAGTGTTTGGTTTTTGAGACTCTGAAGCATCATGGTTCGGGGAATGATTGGGAAAAGGTTGTTTAAAGACATCCAGCGCTTGATTTGGGGGAGCATTTGGGTTATCCAGAATGAGCTCGCCTTTATCAATGAATTTCTGGACAAGATTTTTGAAGGTCTGACATCGTTCGATGTCATGACCTTTGGTTCTATGATAATGACAGAAGTCATTTTCCCTATACCAGAATGGACGTTCTTGGCTTTCATCAATATTCCTAATGGGGGGAAGTTCGATCATGTGGACTTCCAACATTTTTTCCAGGATAGAAGCATATGATTCCCCCAATGAAGTGAAAGATCGAGATGATGAGGTCCCTTTTCGAGAAGATGAGGAGTCTCTTCGTGGTGTTTGATTAGAAGTGGTATCGGCTCGTGATGTTTTTAATACGATAAAGGTGGATCCCTGATTCTTGTCTTTAGAAGTGGAAGGATTTGATTTGGTAAACCGAGAAAATCTGGTTTAGATTTAGAGTGAAGTTTTAACTTCCCTTGTTCAATGGCGCGAGACTCAAGTTTGCGTGCCATCGTAAAGGCTTCTTTAAATGTATGAAAGGTTTGGATCCTTAAAGTGGAAGAAATATTATTAGCACAAGATCAAGTAAACAACTCGATCTGTTGGGATTGAGGAAGGGAGAAAGACAATTGGTTTATTATCCCTCTCCAATGAGCGACAAAGTCTCAATAGACTCATCATCGAATTGACGAATGTTATAAAGATCTGTAATCGAGATCTTATGCACGATATTTATCAAAAAGTTTTCAAAAACATCTCAGCCAATTGAGAGAAAGAAAATAAGGAATGTTGAGGAATGTTATTGTACCGAGCCTAAAGCGGACCTGCTAAAGACATAGGAAAAGTACGGAGCATAAGCTCCTGATCCTGGACTATGAGGTAGCAAGCATGTTTGAATGCTCACAAATGCTGTTGAGGGTCCTCCCGACTATGAAATTTTGAAAATTTAGGAAGTTCCCATTGGGGAGGATAAGGTTTAAAAACACCGAGGGGTGAATGGGTTCATTACACACTTCTTCAAAGGAGTATGAAGGACGAGCCCTTTGGTGGAGGCTTCCAAGTCTGCGATTTTCTTGAAAAGAATTTGAACCACGCGTCATTGAGGAGGAGGCGGAGACTCAGCATGTCCTACATAAGAAGCAAATGGTGGATGTTGTTGAGGTGTCAATGGGGGATTCATCTGTTGATTGATAGGATGATAAGAGGAGTAACCAGCGTTCTGGGTGACGCCTGGTGGGGTATTTGTTGTGAAGGAGCCTGTGTATAGGCAGTGTCATGATAATAAGTGGTTGAGAAAATGAAGGTTGGATGACGACGAGCCTCAGTGATTGGTGGACTCCTATGCTTGTTGACTGAATCGAATCAGATTGAGGAACATGGGTGCCGATTTGATTGGACGGAGCCTGTGATTGGTGGACTCCTATGCTTGTTGACTGAATCGGAACAGATTGAGGAACATGGGTGCCGATTTGATTGGACATATTGGGGAACAAGACCTGAAAGAGGCTTTTTACTGCCGGATTAGTTATTAAGGGCACCGATGCTAGAGGATGGGCGAAGGTCACTGTTGCTGGAACATTGGAAGAAAAACCCACTGGAGGACGAGAAGCAGGAACCAACTGACTAGTCGAAGGGGGTTGACTCATAAAGGGGTACTGACCCTGGGACACAATGGACGACATAGATGAGTTAACAGCAATATGCGGGTGCACAGATGCACTCATTATAGCTAGAGAAGAGGACCTCTCAGAAGTAGGTTGTGGAATAGTCGAGGTAACTGCGGCGTTAGGAATAGGTAAGACTATTTGAGAACTAGTCGATATGGTCGATGGAAGAGAAAAAGGAGGCACAGTGCGCCACCCTTCTCCGTGGCTCGAGGCGAGAAAGATGATGCTAACTATTCTACAAAAGCCTGGGATGGTTCACGAGAATAATCGTACACTTGCTGGATTGGTGGTCCCTGATCAGATATTTGAATAGACTTGTGTACTAGGTAGTCCATGAGGGCTACCGGATTGCGATCAAGGAGCGCCTAAAATTCAGGATCCCCGCGAGGAACATACTCTGAGTCGGAAGCAGATGATATTTTTGAAGGACTAGGGGAAGCTAGACGTGATGGGGTTGCTTTGGCCTGATAGAAAGGATTATATGACCAGGATGGGGAACCAACTAACACCAGTCCCGAGGAAGACTTGGGGGGTGCCGAAACGTCCACACTAGTGGTGATCTCGGAGGAAGAAGGGGCTAATTGAGCCATTCTTCTAGATTATAACCGAGTGATGACCGTCATAAACAAGCGTAAAATAATATTGACCTAAATATTACACGAACAATTTAAGCGGCGTAGGTGATTATCTCTTTTAAATTTTTATGCTTTTAAGAAAGAGAATATTAGGGAAGGCCTTTTAGAATAGGAACTACTCAGATAGCCAAACTAAGGATGGTTTGGGGGATGTTTTGGTGAGGAGTCCCGAAGGCACTTCAAGAAAAGACCGGACGTGGCTTGATATAGGCCTACCCCGCACTTCACACACTTCTGCGATAAGGGAGTCAGGTGCTTTGCCAATATATACCGTAACTTCCATGAATTTATAGCGTGGCCCGAGTACCGCGTAAGATCTTCCTCTTGATGTCACTTCCAAGTAGGCGAGGCCAAGGAAAGAATTTTTGTTTAAATGCTTTATACCTAGTGATTTTGGCTTTGTGTGCAAGGGTGAAAAATAAAAATCAAATAGTGTCACTACCGATTTTGATCAATTTTCCAGCCTAATTAAAACTAGATGAAAAACATACAGCAGAGATGACAAAGAAAGAGTTTTTTTTTTTTTTTAAAGCACTTAAAAACGAAGTGTTTGATTTCGATGAAGACAAGTCAAACAAATTCTTTCCCAAATGCGATTAAATTCTTTTTAAGCACCAAAAATTGAAATGTTCGAATGTGATGGACAACAAACAAAGAATTTTTTTTTTTTAGTTCCTAAAAAGGAGAAAACACCGTAAAAGAGAAATACCTGTAGATTTAGCTCTCCAAGGTGTGTGGACTTCAAAAAGCGTGTTGTTGAGCTCTTCCCCTCGAACAATCCCACAAACAAGCAAAGTGCTCCGCAAGAAAAGGTTAAGCAAACACCAAACAAAATCCAGAAAGATATATCCAGATAATGGTGAAACGAAAATTTCTATTTTAAGGAACTAGAAAAATTTCAAGGAAATAACAATTTCACATAAAGAGCAAGATTGAAACGATGAAAGGAAATGCTCAAGCAGAACTGATAAAAATCAGTGAAGAAAAAGAACAAAGCTCAAAACTAGAAAAGAGATGAACTTACCAATAAGGGACTTTGGTTGGGTCCCACCAGGCATGCCAGAATGTTGATCAAGAATTTCACGCTTGTTACCTGTCCAAGTTAATGCACCAAACTAAACACAAAAACCCTAAAAAACTCCAATGAAATCGATACCTGATGGACAAGATCCGAAGATGTAGACGGATAAGGAAGCCGATGTAGATAAGACGGGCGCACACGAGCAATTCTGCACAAGTAGATCCAAGTAACCTGCGAGACATCGATGCTTGACAGAAAAAGACCACGTTAAAATATATTTAGGTGGACTGCCCGAGAAGCGGGTCCGGGAAGTGATAAGCTCCCTCGGTGGATGTCAGTCCACGTTTTCAATTAAGTAAAGAAGCATACATGATAAAAGATGTACGTACAAGACTAGATTTTCTGATCAAAGTAATAAACAGAATCTAAATAGTAGGCGTAAAGCAACGTAAAAACAGTGGAACCGTGAAAAGAAAGCTGGATTTGTGTTACCCATGTCCTTTTACCTCGCCCGCAGGATGATCGGCGCGATTATGTAGAATCGGCGCCGACTTATTCGTTAGGCGTCGGCCGATCGATGTAGATTGGCGCCGATCGGTCCGTAATAGCGTCGATCGATGTAGATCGGTGTTGATCGGTCCAGAATGGCATCGATCGATGTAGATCACCGTAGATCCGAGACAAAATGCGAAATATTTGGGAACCGAAAACGAAGGGAAGATCGTCAATCTGCTGATCTGCAGAGGCGGAGAGATATCGCGAGACTACACCTGTCTTTGGGTGTAGAAAAGAGTCACCGTAAAATCAATGGAGACGTGCGATGTTAAGAGCAGAGTAACTGCTCCTCTCGAGGATTGATTTGGACAAGATCTACTCTCATTTGATAGATAATGTTCACACTAGATGCGCAAAGATCTCTCGTTCTCTCTCTTTCATGATCTGTGTTTATGTGTCTTGAGATCTGTGTCTTTCTCGTCTAATCCTCCTCCCGTAATCGAGTTCCCGGGCCTCTATTTATAATCGGCGCCGCTCCGAATAATCGCATCGACCGAGTGCAGGTCGGCCGCGCCGATCACGGAACAGAGACTCTCGAGACGGCCAAAATGAGTTATTTCGGGAAGATAAGAGTTATCCCTCCACCTCAAATACGGGAAATATCCCGCTGCTTGATTGTGAGGAGGAGAAATAGGAGGGACACATGGATAGGATAGATATGGGGTAAATAAGTGGTTAGGATACATGTGAAAAGGTGTAATTAAATAGTTAATATTTAATTACTCATGGGTAAAACATAAAGGGGTGAATTAAACTTAGGATAGGTGTTTAAAATGCAAATTGAATAATATCCCAAGGGGATAGTGGTGATATAAACGTGCCCCGAAGTTGTTACCCGAGAGAGCAACGCACACGAGGGACACTAAATTGGATAACCAATTTTAGGTGTCTACGATAATGAAATAATATCTTTTATGGATGGATTTTTAGGCTACAGACCAAATCAAGATAGCAGAGGAAAATCAGCATAAGACAACATTTAAAACCCCTTGGGGAACATTATTTTATCAAGTAATTCCCTTCAGCCTCAAAAACCCGTTAACTTATGAAAGGGAAATGATAGTTATATTCTATGATATGCTTCATGACATCATGGAGGACTATGTAGATGATATCCTTGGGAAATCAAAGACCAGAGAAGATCATCCCGAAGTATTGCATATATTTGAACATCTATGAGAATATAAGGTCGATAATCCAACGAAATGTGTGTTTTCATTATTATAAGGGAAGTTACTAGGATTCATTATATCAAGGAGATGGATTGACGTGGACCCAGCCAAATTTACTGCCATAACTTAAATGCATCCTCCCAATAATATCAAATAGCTTCGCATCTCGCATATAAAGATACAAGCCATTTTCCACTTCATTCACGTAGATTACTAATAAATTTCATTCCTTTACTCATCTACTTAAGAAGGATGTCTATTTCATTTGGGGACCGAGCAATAACATGCCTTTACCTTGGCTTAAGCAATACCTAGCTAATCCACCTATCCTCATGCCTCTAACTCTGGTGAACCACTTTTGTTATACATTTATGCTACCGAATTTTCTATTAGATCATTTCTTTCTCGCATGACATAAGCCATAAAGAGAATGTTGTATATTATCTTAGTTGTACCTTAATTTCCAATGAGCTCAACTACCCTCAAATTGAAAAAGCTTATATGGATGTATTTTTACCTTCCAAAAACTTTTCCATTACCTATTGAATAACAAAACCAAGCTTATATCCAAAGTTTGACCCACTCAAGTACATGTTGTAAAAACCTTCCCTTACGGGTAGAATGGCTAATTAGATCATTATGCTCAATGAATTTGACATTGAGTACATACACCAAAATCAATTAAAGGACAAGTGCTCGCCAACAATTGTAGAAGAACCCTTACCTAGAATAGATCCTGTGAATTTGGACCTACCAGATGCATCATTGATGTATATTGAGGAATCTTTCATGTGGAAAGCACACTTTGATGGATCATTTACATTCCATGGTTCGGGGACAGGTGTAGTGATAATCACTCCTTTAGGAGACCCCATACCACAAGATTTATGTCTTGGCTTTCCTTGCACAAATAACATAGCAGAATATGAAGAACTCATCCCTGAGATGAAGTTTGAATAAAATGGAATATGCATCACCTCAAGGTCATTCAGTGACTCACAAATGATCATCAAACAAGTCAACGATTAGTATAATATCAAGGATGATAAACTCATCCCATATAAAAATTTGGCGGAAACTCTAAAGAATATTTTATGTGTATCACCTTTGAACAAATTCCAAGAGCACAAAAAAATATGCATATGAAATGGAAACAGTGGGTTCTATGTTATGGATTCCACAAGAAAACAATGATATGTATTTTTGTTCAAAATCTACGTCAACCTATTTATGATATGTCGAAATCATGTTTAGCTTGTGAAGTTATTGGTCCCAATTCCCCATGGTATGACCCTATTTTTAACTACCTCCAAAGTGGTACCTTTCCTCCTGACATCTCCCGATCTAAAAAACAAATCCTTATCTACCAAATAGCCCATTACACCCTCTTAGAGGTACGCTCTATCATTTCGTGGCTATGATGGGAATCTATTGCGTTATCTAGATGTAAGAGACTCATTCAAGTGATCAAGGAGGTACATGAAGGGGTGTGTGGTGCCCATACAAATGGAATGGTCCTAGCGAAATAAATTGTTAAGTTAGGCTACTACTAGCCTATTATGGAGATAAATTGTTGCAACCATGTAAGGAAATGTGTTCTATGTCAAAAGTATGGAAATTTCATCCATGCACCATCACAACCATTGCAACCAATTACAACACCATGGCCATTTTCCAAATGGGGACTAGATTTAATAGGGAAGCTCACCCCTACCTCATCTGATGGTCATACCCACATCATCATGACACATAATATTTCACTAAGTGGGTGGAGGCCATTCCATTGACCTATGTTATAGGTGCTCAAGATATCAAATTTCATCATGAATCACCTTATTTGTCGGTATGGCATACCTACGGACCATAGTTACTGATAATGGAAAATCATTCAAGAACAAGATAGTGAAATATCTTTATCATCAATTTCAAATAATATTAAAGTGGTCCACACCATATTACCCTCAAGGTAATGGGAAAGCTAAAGCCACTAACAAAACATTGGTTCCGATCATGGAAAAGAAGGTGAGTAAGATAGGTTGCAACTAGAATTTGAAAATTCACTCCCCTCTGGGATTATATGACCTCCATTCATACTCCTACTAGTGTGACACCCTATTCCTAGTCTTTGGAACATAATCTATCATCCCATTAGAAATAGAGATTCCTTCCTTAAGAATATCTCTTAGGGATTACCTAGATAAGGATGAGGATTACAGAGTGGCCAGTAGAAGAATTAGAACTCATCGATGAAAAGCACATCCACACCCTCAACCATCTCAAGGTGTATCAAAATAGAGTCTCACAAATTACAACAAAAGGATCATACCTCATCAGTTTGAGGTTGGATATTTGGTGATGAAAGAGAATCAATTCAACACAAGGGAAGAAAGAGAGAAGAAAGGAAAGTTCAACCTCATTGGTTAGGACCTTATATCATTGTGGAAAAATATGGAACAGAGCATAAACAAACTTCCATCTTGATGGAGATGAGCTCCATGAACCCATGAATGCCATGTACCTCAAGTGGTTTTATGCTTGAACAAGGCTCTCAAATTCAAAATAACCAAAAAAGTAAAAATAGGATCAAAAATACAAAAAAATCAAAAAGACAAAAAAAGAGAGAAAAAAAGTCATCCAAATGTGAAAACCACGCAATTGTGGCACTTTGATAGGTCCCTTGGTGAAAATTGGCTTTTGACCCTTGGGAGGTTTCATTTTTCACAAGCATATTGCATCATAGGGGTACTTTTACTTAGCTCTAGGGCTAGTTCCACACCTACATTTGAGATTCCTTATGATCCTATCCCGTGAGCCTTGATCCGACTATTTCTCCTCTTGTAAATCAGTGAAGGGATTTTCTTTGTATATTCCCATCTAATGTTGGGGTACCTTCACACTTTCATGTTCCTATTTATAACATGTGGCGTCTTCCCTTGTACATTCCCACCTAGTGTTAGGGGCATCCAGGTTTCTTGGTTTCCTATACATAGCATCAGAAAACCCTAGAAAATATCCAAAAACATTCAAAAATGTTGAAAATATTCAAAAACATTCGCATAAGACTTGAAAACCCCCAAACATTAGAAAAAAATGAAATACAAAAACAATAGAATATTGTTTCACAAAAATCTCCAAAAAACAATACAAAATGTGAAAAAAATATTCTTACAAAAACATAAGAGAAATTTACTTGCATTTGTTTCCATGTCATATTTCTTTTTAGCATTTAATCTTCCTTTTTATATGTTTTACTTGTTTGTACTTCCTTTGTGTATTTGTAAAATACTTTATTATATTAATCTTTTATTTTTTAGATTAGATTCATTCTTACTTGTACATATTAAGTGTGTCTTGCATGCTTATAATTAATTGTATTTGGTTTATTTATATAGTTTTTGCTTTAACATACTTGCTTTAGATTGATCTTCTCTTAGATTAGATTAATTCATATTTGTACATATGAAGTGTGTTTTTGTATGCTTGTAAATAATTGTAAATAGTTGTGTTAATTCATGTTGTTTAGCTTGCATATTTGGTAGATTTGTTAACATTTTCTTGTGTTTACTTGTTGCATGTACATAGTTTTGTTATCACATCATCATATCTCCATCTATATCATCACATCTAACATCATCTATACATCATATATAAATAAAATGCTAAGTGTACATCATGCATGTATGCTAAGCTAATCATCACATATTGTATCATCAAATGGGGGCAAGAGGGATCAAAATATCAAAATCTATCCCCCACACCAATATCATCGTATCATCCAGTGTGCTAATCTACGAATTATCTCATGAACAAAACATATGATATCATCTAAGGATATATCATAAATCTAATGCATGTGATACATCATCAAACATCCATCATGATACATACATAGATATGAGATAAAATCATACAACATCATGATATAATCAATATCCTTAACAATAATCATCATCATAAGACACATCAAAACATGAAATATATAACTTCAATGTCCATATATACATGTAGAAGGATTGTTCTCAAAGAGATATACATCATCAATGTAAAAATCTTCCATCAAGGGCATGAATCATCATGAAACCTTCATACAAGGTATGCAAATCATCAGTACACACAAAATCAGCCTTCATAAGAGGTGTACATATACATAAAAAGAGTGTATCATATGCAAAGTGGTCATCCATGGCTCTCCCCCTCTCCTGGACTTAATGCATGGGGGATGAAATGGAGTCTACTATGGAGGTGGCTTTTATGATGGGATGTTCAGCCCCAACAGTGTACTACCTGCCACGAACAAAGTGGGTTGTTGTACTTGATCTAACCGATTGAGATAACCTCCACCTGATCTCTATCCACTCACACCAAGCTTATCAAATGGAGTCAACTCTATTGTCTTGTTGGACATTTCTCAATAATAGGTGACCTTGTAATACAAGGCCTAGCCACTAGCTCTTATGATGTCCTATATCATCTCAATGTCACCAAAATTGTAATTTCCTTAACAACAACATCTCTCTCACCTTCACCCTACCCATATCAGCCTAATCATGTCTCATTGTAATAGCACTGATCTCTATCTATTGTAATGGTATGGACCCTGAGCTAGTGTCTGATCTCTCTAAATAGTGATGGCCTACACTTGAGCCTGTCCCTAATCACGTATGTAATAAAATCCTCGGTGTGTGTTTGTGCTTGATGTAATAAGATCAAATATCTCGAGCACCCTTCACTGCTAACTACTGAATCTACTATAACCATGTAGCACCATCTCCCCCTCCACCTTGAGGAGCCGGCACTTACCTTATCTCACTCTACTATAACAATTTACAACTCAGCTGTTCCTGCCTTGATCTCTCTCGGCCATCACCAAGAATGAATGGCTATCACCTCATGTAACTACTACTAAAACATAGCTAGTTGTCCATCATCCCCACCACCACGTGGAACATGAGGTGGAGGACCTTGGTGTGAAAATGAATGCACCTACTATAATAGGAACATGTAAACTAGCTGGAATACCAACTGGAGGCAACTGTATATGTGGAGCCTGGAGCACCTATCTCTTTGCTCGCGACCCTGTTCTATGGCCTACTATGGTGGAGGACCTTGTCTCCCACCCCCATCCTAATATTGGTCATCAAATGGATCCTCATCATCATCATCATCATCATCCTCCACCCTCACCACTCATCATCACTACTAGTGGTCTCACCACTAAAGGTGCTCTCTCATCCTTGCCTCATAGGCTGCCCTCTATAATAGTCAATCGGCAGGTAAAAATGTGTGGTACCATGGCCCATACTCCTTTATACACCTCGGATCTCTATAGCCTTTAGTAAAGGGTCCCACTGAAATGGCACCATCTAAAGATAACTGGCTATAGCACTATCCATGGTAATATGTGGCCCCATATCAAAATACTCTCGAGCCCTGCAAGCATACCACATATAGGCCCCGCACATCATCCAATACACTTCCAAGTTGTCTCTTTCACAGTCAAATCTGTAAAAATATTGTGTGTAGTTTGGATGCCAAACATAAAGTGCTCCACTATCACTATGGTCAACTCTAACCCATCCTCGATCCACTAAAAGTGCTTCTATGGCCTCCATACTATTGAGGCTTGTTGTAGCGTCATCAAAATCTCGGTGATAGTGGTATGTATCTCCCATGTTGGCTTGCACACATCATCACCAACCCAGAGCTAGAGCCCAACCCATATTAGAAGGCTCCTCTAGAGCACAAGCACACAATGCACCCGTGAGTGACCCAATAGCAATGTGGTCCCATGCTCAAATCTGTAACAATCTAGCAGGACCTACCATATTTTGATGGTAGTATGTAATCAAATGGAGGTCCCAATACAAATGTGCCAGTATGCACTAGCCCAACAATATCACTTGCCATCAATCAATCCATGAATAACTCCAATAAGGCCAAGTGGGAATGACACTCCGGTCTTTTCAAAGAGAAAAAATCCACTAAAAATGCCATCAAATATACTACAACTCATCTAGCTATGGATTTTATATACACCAAGATAATCTGACTGTCATGCCTTGACAAGGAATATCTGGTGCTCCAAATAACTCTAGTATACACTATTCAATATCGAGATGATGGCTCATATACTAAATCAACTCCCCTTCGTTGGTAACCCTGTATATCCACCATACATCCTCTAAGGTAATGGTAATCTCACATGTAGGGAGCCAAAAGCATTGGCTCTCATTGTGCCACCTCTTAGCTAAGGCTTTAAGAGGCCATGATCAAGTGTGATCTATGGCATGTCAGCCACATACACTAATCCAGTCATGATATAGAGGATATCTAATATCTTCCTATCCTCCTCATCAAACTCTACCTCGATGACCGCCACTAGACGACCATATCGCTCTCTAGTATGGAGAATGGGTAATCGCCTCTGCAAAATAAAAATACACTTGTTAGGGATAAATTCTATCTACAATTCTTCTATTATTCTTCTACAACATACTAATTCTACTTTCTTCTACAAATTTCTAGCTTACATTCTTCTACACTTAACTTATTTTTCTTAAAATATTGTTTAAGTGTTTCTTCTAGTGTATATGCACCACTTTCGGTACATACACACCTAACTGCACCGATGCATACATGCCTAACAAGTATACGCCTCCCTTCCACACGCATATATGCCCATACCAACATATCACCCAATGTGCCTAACCTTACCTACCCAAATTTCAACCCCCGCAAGACGCATATGCGCCCATTCTAAGCACATACATGTACCCTTCTACGTGGGTGTGCACGTGTATGTTTTTACCATGCCAACACATACACATCCCCTTTGGTGAGATAAGTGTGCATGTACCCACATTTCAACATGTACATGTATGCGTACCCATCCTGTTGGTGCATACACGTGCATGTACACGTTGTTTTAGCCCTAAGGTGATGTAAAAAAGTGTAAATTAAGTAATAAATGATGAAATTAACATGGAAGGATAGGGTACTCACGTATGGTCCATCCACATCATCCCAAAGGTACTCCCGGATGCGTCTTCTTGCCTCCTCCTCCTCCTCGAAGTCTCACCATCTCTCTCTTAACTCACAAGTCACTCACAGTAAGAATTTGGCAATATCACTCCATAGAAAATGAATTAGTCGCATGGTTTACCCCCTCGAGTGGGGTATATCTAACCTTTTTCACCCACCATGATGCCCCTAGGGCATGATTTGACCATCGTGATGACTCTAAACCCTTCTTCTCGCTACTCATGTAATAATTATTTTTATTAACTAATTATTTTTATTAATTTTCCACCGTGTTGGGGCATTATTTTCCACCTATCACTCATTTCTTCTCACTAGGGAAATTTTATTGCTTCTAGACAATATCAATTCTTCTAAAACCACCAAATAATAATTATTTTTATTAATTTTTTGTTATGTTAGGGCAATACTTTGAAGGATACCCACCTAGTGTATCTTTGTTCTCCTTGAGGAATTTTTATCGCTCCTAGGAGATTCTTATTATTATTCCATCTTCTTCTACACCAATGTCAACATCTAAAAATCTAAAAATAAAAATAAAAAAAAAAAAATCAAAAAATAAAAAAATAAAAAATCCTGTAAAAAAAATTCAAAAATTGTAAAAACTAGGTAAAAATCTCATAACAGCTAAAACATGTGTCTTGCACATGGTACTTCTCCCATATCTTGTTGGAATATTCATTTGTTCATAAACTAAATGACTCGTGGATCATCATATTTATGACCATCTACAAATCTAGTCTTCTTGCTTCATCTTGTACTTTGGGGCACATCTTGTTTCCTGGTGATGTTTTGTGGTGCATAATATTTTCATTGACCTGTGTCCCTCAAAATTTCCCCTCTCCTATATCCTTTCTTGGGGCATAATTTTTAACCCTTGTCATTAATCACAAACATTTGGGATCTTCATCTTGATAACAAAATATTTGTGCAATAGTCTCACCATTGTTGGTTTGAGTATGTGTGTGTGTACTTGTTTCCTTGTTAGATGAGCTTGTTTACTTCTTACTACATTGCATTTTGTATGTTGCATTGAGTTGGTTTTTAACAATGGACAATAGCTTCGTATTATGGCTTTTCATGTCATTTTACTTTTTCATATGCTTATATCTTTAATAAGGACCAATGATGTAGATCTTTGGCTATATGATGACAATACAGTTGTTCAAATGCAATGGATGAAGGCTAGTTCTTCTCTCTCCTTCTTCATATTTCTTCTATATCATTCTCCTAACAACATCATTCTTCCACTATTTCCTACCCCTACTCATTCTTCCACTTCAGGGGCATCTTGCCCTACCCATTCTTCTCCTCCACTTGGGGCATCTTGTCCCTCATTTTATTTCCATTTCTCTCATCTTTTCGATTATCATCACCTTCTTTCATCACCCCATCGACACTTGAGGGGGCATCTCTCACTTTTACTAATTTTTTCTTCCACCCCTTTAAAATTTTACATGTCTACTATCTTTGAAGTGACGTCACTTACGCCACCCCAAAGAGGGGAAAATGTAGACACCTGTTTATTAACCAAACAATTTAATACACTTAAATTGTGTTAATTACACCACTTCCCACAAGTTGACAACATAATGTCAATAGTGCCCCATTCTCTTCTATCGTCATTAATTAACTACATTACACTAGTTAATTCACTCTTTTGTTAGCTCAAAACCCTAATTAACGACCTTTCGTTAATTAACACCTCTTTCTATCTAAAGTAATTAATTATTCTTAATTAATTACGATCACTAGTCTAAATCAACAAAATCTTCATCTATTTAATCAAATTCCTCTATTGCATCATCTAAAATCATGCTAATTCTCTTCTAACTAGCCTAATAGGCTCATCCCCTATTAATTGATCACCTTTGATTAATTATATGCACCCCTAATTCCCATGGGTCACTAAAGGAAAATTAAACTCTCCTAAGGTTGACTCAACCCTCCCTAAACCATCCTTATCCACAACTAACTCAACCTTGCTATTATCCCACATGTAAAGGGATGTAAATCTTCTTTTATCCATTGGGCTATATAAGGAGCCCTCCTCTTACCATTCTACTTACACCTAAATGAGCATAGAGCCTATACTATAGCCATTTTATCATCTTAGAGCATTCTCCATTAGAGTGGAGCTAAGCATCATCCATTTGCATTCAATCATCCAAGTTATTTTGTGAAGAACAATGGAGTTAATCAAGAAAGGCCTTGTTTCCATGACTTGATGAACCTCCATCCTCAATCCTCTTGGATCAAGCAAACAACTATCAACCCTTTGATAGATAAAGGATCTACCTAGGTCCATTTCATCTATGGTGTTAGTATTTATTTTACTTGAATTTGCTAATTATTACACACAAAGGTCCCCCGTACACCACATCCATAATAACTGTGCACTGCACCCTCCAATGAGAAGTGGATCTCTTAGGTGTTTCTAGTAGTCTACGCCAGTAGACCCTAATGATCTTGCTGCACAGACTGATGTGGCCACTACAGAGAGCTTCGGATGGATGAACTCTAAGTGGTGCATGTTTACTAATCAGCCTCCTTTAGGAGGAGGCCCCCGTAATCCCAACCTCTATGTGCATCATATATATGCACCCGAATCATGGGTGGGTCTGCATGCTACTACTATGGTTGCTTTGATGTGCTTTTCTTACGTGGCCAAAAGGAGGACTATGCAGATCTATGTCTACCACAAGATGTAGAGGTTACCCCCTTCACCAACTATCCTACATCTACTATATGCAGCTCCTCACTCGTATCTCACCTCTTGTGTCTTCCCCTATTCTCCTCCATAATTTAGGTCTTCTCAATGACCTCGGCTTAGTGTCTCGTGGATAGTGCATCTGCACCACCCCTCAAGATCTAAATTCATGACCTTGATGAACCTCTCGAAAACTAACTTTGCTCATCGTGCATATATTCCATGTATTGAAGCAAGTCCAAAAATATGCTCTCATACTCTACCACTATTATACTAGTCTTTTTGTAGATCGTGGAACTCATCAATCCACCATTGAATGAACAGTCTAGAAATATATCTACTCTAGAATCACTCTCAAAGATCTCCCATGTCACAATATATAAATCCACGTGGATCTTCTACTCCTCTTTCCTCCACCATACACCAGCCATGTCACTCGGAGGTGTATAGTGACACGTGCCTTCGTGTTGATAGTGCACATACATAGCTTGAATCATCGACTCAAGCTAACTAGCCAAGCCTCAACTTGGAATCCTCTTGTGTCTCTAGCGAAGTGAGGTGGATGAAGCTTCAATATCTCATGGATATGATCGACATTGTCATATGTCTATCCTTGGGTCTCTTTTCATGATCGTATCTCTTTCTAGGGATTTTAGATCTCACCATATGTTTAGCATCCTTATCTCCTAGCTCTCTCTATGAAAATTCCTATATAGCTTCCTCCAAATGGGATTTCTCCACCCTATGCTCCTCATTTTTCCATTGAGAGCCATGATCCTCCTTTGACAACTCCTATCATGTTGGCTAGGTTGTCCCCCAAGTGAACCTTCGCATATGGCAACATTGACCTCTTGTAGGGTCTATGATTCTGTGGGTAAT
>CM031241.1:433537052-433554552 GCA_018340775.1 Taxus wallichiana var. yunnanensis | reverse complement strand
TGTACAAGTACTTTCGACTTTAAAATTAAAGTATCAAAATCCCTCCACTCAAATTTGGATACAGATGATAAATTTTACAAAAACGCTCACTTTAATTTCGTTCAAATACACAACTATTACTTCGTCCCTTGAGACCAACTTGCAACTCTATTATCTTTTCCCAATCTTTAACACAATAAATAGGAAGGGATCATAGGAAACACTCACCTCCCAACCTTAATCCAATGAGAAGGTGAAGCCTACCTTCTCATTTCCCCCAAGCCCCAATAATGGAACAATAAGGAATGTTATAACCATGGACAACTGTTAAAAATGGATTTTAAAATACATTCATACATGCTAACAAAACTTGCAACACATACAAGAAAAACAACAACAATAATAAAAATATACAACTTTCCAAAACACAAAGGCTTAAAAGCTAAGCCAAAGGAGAAGGGAAACATGGGGCCACCTCCTTATACCTCCCAAGTGGGTTAGGGGTCACCAAAAACCTCCAAGTGCACTAATCACACACACACAAGTCTCTTATCCCTCCCTCAAGTCTCTTATCTCTCCCTCATGTAAGATACAAAAGTATATATCAATAACGCTTTCCTTATACCCCACATTGGTGGGAGCACCTACTCACACTCCCTCTCTGAAAACTCAAATAATGTCTTTTTCCTCCATAATGGCCCCCATTTTCCCTCTCCCCACCTTCCTTAAGGTCAAAACCTACCCAATCCCATACAAAATCACATACATTCATTCACTTTACAACACAACACACAAACAAGGAAAATAAAATGCAAGGTATAAGACCCTACCTTGCCATTGCAAGCACCTTCAATCTTCAAGCCAACAAACTCTAACCTCTTTCCAAATCCAATCCAATCCAAGAGCAAGATCCTCAAAGTTATAAGTAAAGTAACATAGAAAACAACCAAGAAATTCCAATAAATAGAAAATGGTGGAGAGGATGGTGAGGTGGCTCCATGTAGGATGCCACATCATTTCCCCCCAATCCACCTCACAAGTCAAACACATACTCCAAGACTCCATAAATGAGTAAGGTGAGGGTATGAAAAATTTCATTCCTACTGAACAAACCTCCACTCCATGCTTTCAAGGACACAATTAATATGGTTAGGAAGAAAGTTTGGATATCACAAGCAACTTGAGACATGGGTGAATAATTGCTTAGCACAAATTAGTTCTTTTCAAACTTTCATTGTGTATTAAATTGAAACAACAATTAAACTAAGTAAACAAGAAGAACATGAAGAAAGCACCACAAATGAGGCTGACTCGGTGTTTATAGTGGGAAATTCCAAGAAGGAAAAATCCAATTTGAAATCAATAATTTATTCAAAACACCAATTCTGCACTTATTTACAATGATCAAGGACCCACTTAATCTATGAAGCACCAACTTCTGATAACACCCAACACCCATTAGATGGGTGACTAAGCACCACTTAGCCAGTAGTTAAAGAAGCACCAAATTCTCCTAGTTTAAGCACCTACTTAGAAAATTCGAGCATAACAAATGACCATCTAGTTGTTTTGTTGCTTGATAAACTAATTATGGTCTCTTTCTTGGCATAATTTACTTATTTCACCGATTTTTCCACTTATACCCAAAATCAATAATGTCTCACTTGTATCCAACCACTATTTTTAAATTTATTAATGTCCCCTTATTTCCACTCACCATTCATCATTTGAATCTTTAAAATGATAGGTTACTATTTACATGTTCATTGTATTAGAATCTTTGCCTTTAAAGCAAACAAATCATTGGTTTTCTTGTCTTTGACTCTTTAGCGACATATGATATTATTTGTCTCTCTCAATTTATTGATTTATACTCACTATCTCAACACATTCACTATTATAACATAATGTCTTCTATCTTCATGTATTTCACTCGTCAACTCTTTCAGCATGCCCTATAATTTCAAACTTCTCTCTCATTATTAGTATCCAATTTTCTCTATTTCTCATACTCTATGTATCTCAACATTCATTGTCAATCCCCCTGTTGCATGTTGTTCTCTCTTAGTTCTTGTATATATATAAATTATACTTAAATCTTCTATGTCTCCTATATTATCATTGTATCTCACAGCAAGAATTCTCTCAAAGGAATTTCTACCATCCACCTTTTATTCTTTTTACACACATTTAAAATTCACCAATTCATACATGATGTTCAAAATCAACTTGATGTCTCTATAGTATATTATTTTCTTACGAATCAATGTCTTCTCTTTTTTCAAAATTTATTGTCAAGGAGAATAATCAAAAGAAGTTCAAAAGTCACCACCTTTTCAAGTTCTATAAATTTCTCAACTTCACTTTTCTCACTGTTCTTGACCAACTCTTCACATTCCAATCAAAATGTTCACTCCAATCTTTGAATTCAACATGTTTCACTCGACCTTTCAATTTCTACATCCCTCTTTTAGATCAATAGGTCTTCTTTTGAGTGAATAGGAAAAGTAATTTGTCTCTCCATATTCCAATTTTAGCCTAGAGGTTATTTCATTAATTAAAGTGGAATTCGAGCTCTTCAATCCCTTAATAATCTTTTGACCTCCATCCATTTGGCTTTCATTTGTAAGCCTTCATAGATCACAATGACCTTCTTGTTTAAGATGGGAGTGCAAATTATATATATGAAACTATCGGTGCCTTTTCAAGTATTCATTTGTCAAACCTTAGTTTACTTCAAGGTAAGCAAGAGGAATTCATTGTTTTAAGACACAAGTTCACTTTATCCTTTCAACTTTGGTAGATGATACTTAAATTTGGTTTAACCTTTGAGGAGTTTGAACATTCATATATTTGATCATATAACTTTGATTATACCTCTATAATTACTTCAACTTGAGCTTCAATCATCTTCATGAAGTTACATGGGTTATGCGAGAGTCCATTACATCGTAGACTTCAAAACATGATGATTTGAGTAGCATTCTTGAGCTCATGTGCAATAATTTTTAAAACAGAGTCATCCTTTTGAGAAGTAATCGTTCATTCATACCAACTACACACCATACCAGAATATATGATTATCAATTGAGCTTGGATAAACAATTAAGACAAAGTAATTTTATATGAGGAGGTTTCAGACTTTCTTATAACAAAAATGTTAAAGCCTACTCCAAAACCTGTTTTCTCAATTAGTAGAGAATTGTACATGACTTCTTCATTTTTGATAAAAAATCTCTGTCAATACTTTCTAACCAATCTCAAAATTATTTTGCATTTCACTTAAACAACTTCCATGTACATTTGTTCCTAATTTTATGTTTTTGGTTGGTTATAACGTTCTTTCGAATAAAAATATTTTGTGAAACCCTAGGAAAGGGTTTTGATCAGCTGATTGGGACCCAAGAGCATGCTAAACGTGGATTTCTCTTACAATTTTGATTTGAATCTAAAATTAAAGCACCTTTTAGAGTCAAGGGATTTTATGTCATGTCTTCATCCTTGAGAGAGTTTGAATTCCTTTGAGTTTTACTCAAGCGCAACAATATTTCGGTGTAGGGTTGAAACAAGTTGATTGTGCATTCACTTTGTTTTAGCAAAGAATACATAGAAAACAAACCTTGAATTATTATCCAAATAAATGAAGACCTTGAGTGGTTAAATTGGTCAGTATCAACTTTAAATGAAGGGAGAATCACTTCTTTTAACTCAAGTCTACACCTTGAATGGGAAGACTTTCTTTGCCCGAGTTTTTACTTGGAAGTGAATGCACTTATGCTCTTACACACCCATGAATTTCAAGATAAATCACTTATTCCACTTGATATAAAAAAATGACACTTACTTTATCACTTAAACATGATTTTAGTCCAAGTTCATCAAGATGCACACCAATAGCTGGAGTTTTTGATGCGAAAGAGGTATTATCAAAGATATTGCATTGCTCCTCAGGCATGGAGTTTATTCAAAAAAATATCACGACGTATTCAAGGATCAAAAAGTGTTAGAAACCTTCCTTCAATGCCTAAATATTATTTACATTCAAGCAATATATCTTCGAACTCCAACTAAACTTGCGTAGTCAGAATCCATTTCATCTTTGGGCCAAAGAGAGAACATGACAATGTTCATTAGATATTTTAATCTTTTCCAACACTAAATGAACCTTGAAGACATAATAAGTGCACTAATGAAGACTATATGAGTGGTCAAGAAAGTATTTTGAAGTTGATTTCACCTTTTTCTCCCATCGATTGAGGACATAGTTCAGGAGGAAGAAAAAATGCTACACTAAAATGCTCATATATTGTCAAATAGACCTCATTTTGAGAAAATTATTTTTGCACATAATTTATAGGAAACTTTACTCTAAAAATTCCTTCTATGATTTATTTTTAGGAGTCTCCTTAAATTTTTTTAACCTTAAGAATCCAAAGTGCTCCTAATGCAATTCTCAAAAAGTTTGTTTTAGTAAATCTTGAACAACTCAAAATTCCTCGTGATGAATCTTGAAACACACTATAGAAACCTTACCAAATCTGATCCCATAATATCATATTCTTATCATGATTTGTGACATTCCTTCACAGCTCATCAAGCTCAAGGAAAATACCTAAATGGGCTAGTTTGAATTGAGACCTACATCAAATGACATGATATTCACTGTAGAATCTTGTTATCATGCTTACATCATCATGCATGGCCAATACCATATATGAACTAGCAATGCTAGCCATGTCCATGCTTCCATTGGACTCTTACCTCACCAACTAGGCATGCAGGAACTGAGACCATCCTGAACTTCATTACAAGGTCTCATTTTATTGCTTTGCCATCAATGCCACTTGGCATCAATGACACTTGACATCAATGACAAGATCGATGACCAGGTTTTAACTAAACTCCCTTTTTCATTGATGGAAACCTACTCAGAAACCTATAAGCGTTGATGGTAAACACTTGCATACCTAGTTTCTAGTTGCATACTTTGTATCTCTCCTCCTTTGAAATCATTGAAAAGGTATCTTGGCCACTTGACATAAACCAATTATAGTTAAGAACAAAGAAAAAACATGAGAAACTAATCTTACTTGTCCACAAGCTCCCCCTTGGATAAGTGACTCCACCATCTATTTTGAGCATCTTAGGTTAATTGTTGCAATTATGGAACTGATTCATACACATATTCATTATGCCACCACTGGAATGACCATGACAAGACCATGTCAAACTCCTAAAGGTTTTGGGAAACACTCCCCCTGTCTCTTGGAGAATCCATATACATCATGAGCAACCTGTCAATACTCTTAGGAAAACATTTAGTTTTGAAGAGTACTTCATTCCACTGACTCAACTTAATTTTTCCTTCTTTGACCACTTGAAGCCTGTAGGTTATCATCTTCCACTATGGAGCACTAGTAGACTTTCACTAGCATATTTTTCCTTGAGATCACCATCAAGATATCTTCCACACACTTTGAAAGCATGTCAACAATATACACCTCAAGAAACTTGTCAAGAATGAGTGAAACTATCTTCCATACCTGAGTTACCAACACTGATTGATCACTAGCAATCAGTCCAACAATCTGTCATGTGTATAGAAATATACCTTTTCTTGAATCCTCAAACCTTTTCTATCCTCTAGCCTTATGATCTTAATTTTTTTTTCCAAAATTTAGCTTCAAAATACTTCATTTGACCTTTCAAAACTGACCTTCCATGTAAAATAATCATTAGGAATCTAAAAACTTAGTCAAGGCAACAAAGATAATTTTTTCTTGAATTGGATTTTATCTCCTCCAAGATAGTGTTCATATTTTGCAAAAACATTTGTAACAATGTATAGTACCTTTTCAAATGAATACCAATCATGCTCAGCCCAATCTCATACATGTAGCTCCTGAATTTTCTTGGAAGAACCCTGATTATGTGCTTTCTTGATCACATCACTATCTTAGTCAATCTATTTGAGATCCAATTGATCAAGTAGGACTTGATATCCTTAAACCACTTTCAAAGAGATTTTAGGGAACTATACACCACATTTGCATCTCCTTAAATCACTTCGTGACATCTATATGGCTCCATACATGTGAACACACTGAATGCAAGCTACACCAACACATGGTTACTTCATGATACTCCACATAACTTAGACTTGTAACTATACATTTTATTATTAGGAATCCACTCACTCCACTTAGAGTATGCTCAATATGAATTTTGACCTTTTACCATAGACTGATGATGACAAAGAGTTCATGACTAGTAACAAGAATTTGACAAGTTTTATGTTGTATTTAATCACATGACATAATTCTTGATAGAGAAATCACTCTTTTCAAAACATAGTGATGAAAATATGACCTTCATATCTTCAAATGTTCAACAATACTTTCAGACTTCATAATTCAAGGTCATGAGAATTATGAACATACACAAATGTCTTGGATAAGCAATTTTAATCATGATTAGACCAAAAAGAACTTACAAACTACCATACAACTAATTTCTAGACTTCTACACTAGAGAATCCAAAAAAAACCTTGACAAATCATAGGTTACATACCTTCTGCATTATGGAGAAGACTCATCCTAACTCCAATGCTTCATTCAAATGAATATGCCTCCTAGAAGCTTAGAGAAGGCATAATTTGAGCCTTGAATCATCTCAAAACAACATAAAGTCATCATAACAACATGATGACTCCTCCATTTTCCCTTTTCTTGTCCTCAGAGCTCATTGACCTTCTTAACTACATTTATAGGTAAGATAACCTCATTACTTGAGCTCTCATCATCTGTTAGAGTTCCTTGATAAGCATAAATGTTGCACTTCATACACCTTCTCTACCACTACTTGAGGAAGAAATTCCTCATCCTTGACACTAGAGTTATTTTCCTGTTTCTTTCCTTTTTCATCCTTTGTTGATACAATATTAGCTTGTTGTGGTACCTTATTTTCAATCTTTTCTTTCTCTACTTCTGAATTTGCTTCCTTGATTCTGTATACCCATTTCATTTTATTCTTTTCAGGAGCTGCTTGAGGCTTGGATTTTCTATAATAGCAATGTGCTTTGAGAAATTTCCAACTTCATGACATGTATAACATATATAGATTTGTCCTTTTTCTTGAGTGATGATCATTTGCTAAATTGGCTTAGAGATTATTATAGGAAATACTTGGCTATATGACCTTTATTTCTACAATTGAAACACACTTTATTCCATTAATATTCAGTAACACAGATCTCCATGGGTGCTCTTTGTCATATTTTTCATACACTCTCTAGCTCTATGTCCAAATACAGAACATGAGAAACAATAACCATTAAATTTCCTCTCATACCTAGATGCATTTGGCTATCTAATTGACTTGGATCTTCTTCGTTTTATCTTTTTCTTCTTCTTGTTATTCATTACTTGTTCTCTAAATGGCTTGATCCAAGATTTAAATCTATTTTCTTTGCTTGTGCCACTTCTTCTCTGATAATATTTAGATCTGCCCTCAATTTCTCACATTCTTCACTCTTGGCTTGAACAATTTCTTGGCATGTCTCATGCTCTACTCCACTAGAATGTTCTTGTTTTCTTTGCAATTTTTAAAGCTAATTAGTGACCTATACTAAACTCAATCTTTAAGGTATTTAGTTCCTCTTCAAATTTAAGGAAAACAATTTCTTTATCTTTCAAGGATTTTGATATATTTTCAACAAATGATTCCACCTCTTTTAGTTCTTGAAAGTGGTTAGCTTCCTTATGCTTGATTTCTTCCTTCAACTCTTTTATAAGATCTTGAGAAATTTCATACTTCTTCTTCAACACAAACTCTGTTGATGTACACATGCTTGTGACTTCAGGATCACCTCCAAGCTATTAGGCTTTACTCAAGGACCAGTCTAAATGATACCAATTGTTGGATAACACAAGAACTAAGAGGGGGGGTAAATAAGTTCTTAGCACATTAGGTCTTTTAAAACTTTATATGTGACTTAAATTGAAACAACAGCTTAAACTAAGTACACATGAAGAACATGAAGCAAGAACCAAAATGAGAGTGACTCAAAGTTTTTATAGTGGGAAAAAAAGAAGGGAAAAACCCAATTTGAAATCAAATGAATTTATTCGAACACCAATTCTTCACTTATTTACAATGATCAAGCACCCACTTAATCTATGAAGCACAACAACTTCTCGATAACACCCAACACCCACTAGATAGGTGATCGAGCACCCTCTCAACTAGTGGTGGAAGAAGCACTAAATTCTCCTATTCTAAGCACCTACTTAGACAATTTGAGCATAACAAATCGACCATATAGCTACTTTATTGCTTGATAAACTAATTATGGTCTCTTTACAAGCATAATTTACCTATTTCACTAATTTTTCCACTTATACCCAAATAATAATGTATCACTTGTATCTAACCCATTGTTTTTACATTGAATAATGTCTCCTTATTTCCACTCACCATTTATCATTTGAATCTTTAAAATGATAGGTTACTATTTTCATGTTCATTGTATTAGAATCTTTGTCTTTAAAGCAAACAAATAATTGGTTTTCTTGTCTTTGACTCATACTACCATCCGATATTATTTGTCTCTCTCAATTTACTGATTTATAATCACTATCTCCACACATTCACCGTTATACCATCATGCCTTCTATATTCATGTATTTTATTGTCAACTCTTTCATGCCCTACAATTTCATACTTCTCTCTATTATCAGTATTTAGTTTTCTCTATTTGTCATACTCTATGTATCTCAACATTCATTGTCAATCCCTTTTTCATACTTATTATCTCTTAGTTATTGTATTTTTATAGATTATATTTCAATCTTCTTTGTCTCCTATATCATCACTGTATCTTAGCTACAAGACTTCTCTCTCGAAGGAATTTCTACAATCCACCTTTTATTCTTTTTTACACACTTTTAAAATTCACCAATTCAAACATAATGGTCATATTCAAGTCATTGTCTCTATATTCAATTATTTTATTCTTATTCTTTGTCTTCTTTTTTTCACAATTCATTGTCAAGGAGAATAATTAGTAGAAAATGTTAAGTCACCACCTTTTCAACTTCTAAAATTACTTAACTTCACTTTTCTGTACTTGAAAAACTCTCTTTCACATTCCAATCAAAAAGTTCACTCCACTCTTTGAATTCAACATGTTTCACCTGACCTTTCAGTTTCTACACCCCTTTGTTAGATCAATCGGTTTTCTTTTGATTCAATAGGACAAGTATTTTGTTTCTCCATATTCCAATTTTATCCTAGAGGTTATTTCATTAATTCAAGTGGAATTTGAGCTCTTCAATCCCTTATTAATATTTTTACCTCCATGCATTTTTCTTTCATTTGTAAGCCTTCATAGATCACAGTTGACCTTCTTGTTCAAGCTAGGAGTGCAAATTGTATATATGAAACTGACTGTGCCTTTTCAGTCTACATTTTTCAAGCCTTAGTTTACTTCAAGGTAAGAAATAAGACTCCATTGTTTCAAGACACAAGTTCACTATATCCTTTCAACTTTGGCAGATGATCCTTAAACTGTATTTAACCTTTGAGGAGTTTGAACATTCATATATTTGATCATATAACTTTGATAATACCTTTATAACGACTTCAACTTCGTGCTTCAATCATCTTCATGATGTTACAGAACTTTTACAAGGATCCATTACATCAGTAGACTTCAAAACATGATGATTTGAGTAACAATCTTGAGCTGATATGCAATACTTTTTAAAACTGAGTCATCCTTTTGAGAAGTAACCATCTATTCATACCAACTACACACCATACTAGGAATATATGATTATCAATTGAGATTGGATAAAAATTATGACCAAGGAATTTCATATGAGGATGTTTCTGTACTTATTTACAATGAAAAAATGTTCAAGCCTACTTCAAAACCTATTTTCACAGTCAACAGAGAACTATACACGAATTTTTGTTTTTCCGATAACGAATTATCTGCAAATACTTAGCCAATCTCAAAAATTGTTTTTGCATTTTAATTATACAGATTCCACAGACATTTTCGCCAAATTTAACGTTTTTCAGTTTGTTAAAACGTTTCATTCGAACAAAAAGATTTTGTGAAACAATAGGACAGGGTGTTGATACAGCTGGGACCCGAGAGCGTGCAAAACATGGATTTATCTTGCAATTTAGACTTGATACTAAATCTCAAGCACCGTTAGAGTCAACGGATTTTGGTGAGTGATGTCATGTCTTCATCCTTGTGAGAGTTTGAATTCATTCGAGTTTTCTCTAAGACAATAATATTTCAGTGTAGGGTTGAACAAGTTGACTGTGCAGTCAATTTGTTTGAGAAAGAATACTTAAAACAATAAACCTTGGCTAATTATCTAAAGAAATGAAAACCTTGAGTGGATAAATTGAAGCTCTAGCAACTTCAAATGAAGGGAGCATCACTTGTTTCAACTCAAGTCTGCATCTTGAATGGGAAGACTTTCTTTTGCCTGAGTTTTTACTTGGTAGTGAATGCATTATGCTCTTACGAAACCATAACTATCAAGATAAATCATTTCTTCCACTTGATATGCACAATTGAAACTTGCTTTATCACTTGGAAAAGATTTTACTCCAAGTTTGATCAAGATGCACACTGAACAACTAGAGTTTTTGATGCACAAAGGTATTATCAAAGAGATTTTATTGCTCCTCAAGCATGGAGATGATTCTAACAATGATTATATAGGCTTGAAAGGATAAAATAAGTGTTATAAGCCTTCCTTCAATGCCAAAAGGTTATTTATAGTCCAAAAAGACATCTTCAAACTCCAATTGAACTTGAATAGTTGAGTCCATTTCATCTTTGGGCCAAAGAGAGAACATGAAAATCTTCATTAGAGATTTTAATAGATTACAACACTAAATGAACCTTGAATACATCATAAGTGCACTAATAAAGACCTTATGAGTTGTCAATAAAGGAGTTTTAAGTCAATTTGACCTTTTTCTCCTATCGATTCAGGACATAGTTCAGAGGATGAAAAACTGCTCACTAAAATGCTCATATCTTTTCAAATACATCCCATTTTGAGAAAAAAAAAAAAATTGCACATGATTTATAGGAAACATTACTCTAAAAATTCCTTCTATTATTTATTCGAAGGATTCTCCATAATTTTTTTGGACCCTTAAGAAGCCAGACTGCTCTAAATGCACTTCTCAAAAAGGTTGTTTTAGTAAATCTTAAATAAATAAAAAATTCCTATACAAAATTTGATGAAATTTGACATGGAGCATTGTAAGAAACCCCTCTACACCTTCCATGTGGTGATTATCCCCAAGTTTTCCTATGAAGCTCTACTCAATCTCATTTTCCTTTGAGAACACAACTAGTTCTCAAGACCACTTCTCTGCAATATGAGTTTTGACCCTAGAAGATTAACTTCAGAGCCTTGAAATTGCTCAAACACACTATAGACACCTTACCAAAGCTTCTCCCATGATCTCGAGTCTTATCATGATATGTGGCATTCCTTCACACCTCATCGCTCAAGGAATATACCTAAATGGGCTAGTCTTTGAACTAAGACCTTCATCAATCGACTTCTGATATTCACTATAGAAGTTTGTTATAATTCTTACATCATTATGCCTGACTCGGAACACATCTGAACTAGCCATGCTAGCCATGTCCATGCTTCCATGGACTCCTTCCTCACAAACTAAGCTTAGAGGGCACTCGAGACCATCCTAAACTTCATTACAAGGTCTCATTTCAATGTTTTTCCATCAATGCCACTTGATTACAAAATGACAACACCAATGGTCGTGATTCGACAAAAAGTGCAATTAAGTTGGTGTGCAACAGAAAGGGGATAAATTTAACCCCTCATATCATAGGTAAGGTCAGGAGATTTTAATGAGTATGTGACAAGTATAACTCATCCCAACAACCTCCAAAAATGGGCTCAAAGCCCAAATCTGAGATTTGAGAGATGGGGTTGGGTACACAAATAAATTAAAATCCATCCAAAATCATGAAGAAATAAGGACTATATACCACATTCAATGCCCCTTTTGTCACATCTCCTAACTAGCATTATTCACATAGTTAATTAGCCTAAACAAGGGGTACACTAATAATCACAGTAAAATAAGGAAACATTACAATTTAATAAAATGACATACACAACTAAAGTAATAAATAATTGATAGAATTACAACATTCACACCGATGGTCACTTATGAGGTTAATCCTCCTCAAGACCTCCAAACAAATATGACAAGTAAAAAACAACACACACAAACACATATAGAGTTGCCAAGGTGACCATGTTATAAACACTTAGTATTCTTCTAAAGTTAGTCCCCTAGTCCCTTCTTGTATATTGTTTTTTGTTCCCTACAAAAAACCAAGACAATACCACCTTCGGCCTCAAGGCCACATCAATACATCAAGGAATCAAAACACACATATCATCCATCATATAATCATCATCATACAATCTAGCTGCATTTCCATCATGGTTAAGAAATTGTACTCTAACCAACTATTTACAATTAGCAATAATCACAATTCTCATTTTATGACAACCATGCATTTCACATACTTACTGTAATTTATACCTACTTCGATGCATTCGACAACATACTACTGCTCACTAATATCATTACATGATTAATACACCATAACATCAATGTACACACACAAGATTAGTCCAAAATGTCTCCAACAAAATTGCCATTTTCAAGAGTCAAATATGTCAACATATAACAAAATATCATTAATCTTCATATATATAGTAATATCTATCAAATTCCTCTAGGAATCCATACAATCCATAATATGAGCCAAAACACAATAATAATCACAATGTCCATGTTGTCTAACAACATGCTATCCAAAAGATCATAACAATGTCCATGTCTCTAAGAAGCTAATAAAAACGATCATAGCAAAAATAGGTATCGAAGAGGAGTGGGCACTAAATGATCAATGTGGTATACTTGATTCCTAGAGTGAGACCTCAAGTTTTGAAAATTATATGAGGTGTATGATGCGTAGCATCTAGTGGCTTAATGAGAAATCCCATGTCATCAAAAATTTGTGCCCTATGGATTCATTTAGTTTATGTATTCTATAAATATTTTTAATTTTTTTGGATTAGTGCAACAAATAAATACATTTCTAGGGATCGTCAAGCCTAATGTTGCATTTCATGGAGTTCACAAGTTATTTTTGCAATGATTGTTGAATGTGTATTTTTGTCAGCATAATGTATGACCTACTATGCAATTGTTTAGTGCACAACATTATCTTTTGCAATCCTTTTCATGCTATGAAATTTAAATTGTTGATTAATTAAAGGTATCATTTATAGAAAATATTTCCTTATAAATATAAATATATAAATATATCCTATTGCCTTATATTAGTTGTTTAAGTTTAAGAAAGGACTTGGGGAGTATGCTTAAGGAAAAGTATAGATATGATCTTAAGAATCAATGTGAATAAAATGAATGAAGAAGTCTGTAAGATGAGAGGAGATAATTAAATGAAGATTCCTAGATTCATGTGATTTGATATGAAATAAGAAATGAAGTTGTTATGTGATTTGATATAACATAATAAATGAAGTTGTGTAAAAACATAAATCATTTTGATCAATTTGATGTTGTTATTTCTCCGAATAAGATATCCCAAACATCTCGGTTTTGTTTAAATTTGTGTTCATTTCATCATTCGATTGATGCATAAATATTTAGTTTATATTGTTTTTTGTGCATATTCTAAGGGATACGAGGTTTGTGGTTGTCATTTTTTGGACACCCACTCCATGTTTGTGTCACCTCAACACCTTCGGAAATAATAAAAAGTGGGACTTGGATTTGTGGGAAAGTCTTAATCGGAACTGCCTACTTGTAAGAACAAGTAATGAAATCAACAGCTTAAATATGCAAGTAAGGAAACATTCTAAAATCCAAGTGGCCAAATCCTTATTCTCCTAAGGGATGCAATAAGTAGTAAATGTTAAATGCTTTTCTTTCTAAATACATGAAACATTCTTTAGACACAAGGATGCTTCAAAAATAGAATAGACGATTTATTCTTATAGCTTCAATAAATTCACTTGTAATCATAATGTATCCCTAAATACACTAATGCACTTATGTATTTAGAGGATTATTAAATTGAAATTAGGATCTTATCGGCACACATGACAACATATAATATGAGAAAAAGACCAAGAAATGAGGACCAAATCCTCGAGGTACACCAATCATGATAAAAAAAAGGGCACATAATACAAAAATATAGAACTAGATACAATATGATTATGGCAATACAAAAATTAACCCAATCTAAAATGAGTAAGGTAAGAAACCAATCTAAAATGCAAGTGGCTCAATCCTTATTCTTCTAAGGGATGCAATATGTAGTAAATTTTGAATGAGCTTCTCACATACTTGAAGTGTCCTTTTGACACAATGATTCTTCAAAAATAAAATAGAGAACTTATCCTTATAGCTTTAATATAATTCGATAATAATCATGATGTCTTCATAAATGCACTAGTGCACCTATTCATAGGATTATTAAATTCAAATTAGGTCTTATTGGCATGCATGACAACATATAATAGGAGAAAAAGACCAACAAATAAGGACCAAATCTTTGAGTTACCAGAATCATGATAAAAAGAGTACATAACACAAATATCTAACACTATGCATTATAATTATGGCAATACAAAAATGTATATGTTATGGTAGACTTGACCAACTTGACCTGCACAAATCAAGTAGAGTACTATTTTGAGAAAATGTCTAAAACAATAAAAAAATGAGAAGAAAAAAAGTATAACTACAAAAACAGAAATGAGAGGAAAAAGAGTAGATAAATACAAAATAAAAATATAAAAATCAACCAAAAAAAAAAAAGAAATTACAAATACTAAAATAATTTAGAAGTGTTAAACGTTACAGAAAGAAGTTAATCAAAAATAATGAAAGAGACATAAGATTTATAAAGAAATAATCGAGAATTAAATATACCAACCAAAAAAAAATAAAAATAAAATCAGACTAATAATTAATTATATATGATGTTGGTATACCACAAAAATTAAGTGCAGAGTCGAATATTTACGTAACTTGGAACCGTGCAAAGTTTGACCTTTAATGATACTTGGTTTGCAAGTGCAACAACCCTTCTCTCAGTTAATGAAATCTGCAATCCATATTTCAACAATAATAACTTCCTTAAACAAAACGCAATTCCACCGCTCAGCCTAACTGCAATTCCACCTAGGGCAGAGTAAATTTAAGTAAACCCAGTTTAGAAAAGTAGAGAATTAACAAATGCTTTACACAAGCATCTCCATTGTACATCTATCTTCTAAAAATAGAGGCCCTCTTTCCAAAGTGGTACATCAGAGTTCATTAAAACCTTGCACATTCTAGAAACACATTTCATCTTAGCACACTTGGAATAGCCATTCTTTGAATATAGACATGGCAAAATCATTACAAAATCACATGGAAGGTATTAAATAACTAGCTTACCATATTTTGTTAGCAGGTGATTGCTATTATCTATATAAAGTTTCCGGCTAAACAATGGAGGTATTGAACCTGGTCAAGAGCACGTGGAAGGATTGGAAACCAAAGAAAAGTACATGGGAAAAAAAATACAGCATAAGCCACTATCCTTGAATGTGGTAATATAATGACATGAACACGAGCATATCATTGGAGAAGAAACTTGTTAAGAAATGGCAACTAACTGAGATATTCCTTACTCTACTTTCAATGATTACCAAGTTTGTACAGAAAGAGAGTTGTTAGATGCTGATGGTTGGAGAGATTATAAATATGCTTTGAGGATTGCTCTATTTCACAAAGAAATATCAGTCAGCATGTCTGAGTTTGTAAGTGCTAAGGTAGAGTTGCAGTAGGTATCTGCAAAAGCATTATGGAAATGCTTAAGCAAGGACTTGGCTCATCTCTTGCCCAAGCTTGTACCAAAGTTAATATCTGGTGTTGAAATTTTAGAGGGTGATGGTGGCTTGGGAAGCATATTCATTCTGAGATTCCAGTCAGGTAATATATAAAACGGTGTGATATATGTTTTCTGTATATTTTTGTTTTGATTACCATGTTCTACATTTAAGAGTATAATGAAGTTTTCAAATTATGTTCAAGTGTAGATGTTGAGAGAATAGTTATCAGAAAGAGAAGATAGTTGGAGATGGATGATGTGAATCTTACAATGGCAAATGAAGTGTTGGAGGAGGATACAAGCAAATGGGATACAGCTTTTCAAGACCAGATTTCAGCTAAAGGAAATAGAAGAATCATTAACTAGTGCTGAATGCACGGTGGAATATGAGACAAGTGGAGGACAACAACTAAGGTCACCAGAAGAAGCACTGCAAGCCGGCTTCTTCATTGTGAAAACTATGGAGACTTATTTACTATCACAATGAACTACATCTAAGAAAAAGACTGATTCTCCTGCATTTTTCAGTCCAGCTCACAGATACCATAAATATTAGTTTAAAGTCAGATTGTTTCCTTCTTGGCGTATAATATAATGAACGATATCTTATCTCATGTAACTTTGTGTCTATGATTGGCTTGCTTTTGAAAGATTTTGCTCGGTTCTGTTAGATTTGAAGTCATCATATGGTGTAATACAATATAATAGAAGACATTCTTTAATTTGGCTGGCTAGTTGTGGTTGCCTCTTAGAATTAAGATACATTGGAGTCTATAGCAAATTAATGTTTCTGCATGAGCTTAATACCAAGATTTCCGGGTATCAGTAGTTTCATCTCTTATTTATTAATTATGATATAAAAATTTATGAACATCTTAACATAAAATCACTTTGTGCTGAACTGTTGAGGTCCATTTAGGCATATGAAATTTCAAGTACATTGTACGAGGAAAAGACAAACGTTTTTCTTTTGACAATTTTAAAATTAAAATAAGTATTTAGCCCGATAGCCCTGAATTCATTTTAAACTACAGTATATGTTTAGGCCGATAGGCTTGAATTCTTCTCAATATATAATTAGGAGCATATGGGTATGGTAATAGCACAATAAAAAATAAACTAGTTTTTCCTGGAAATTATTATTTTTTGCATGGGACATAAGAGGAAAAGAATATAGGAAAATGGGTTTTAGATAATGCTTTAAGATGATAAGAAACAGTTTTCTTTTGTTATTTTATCAGAGAAATAAAAGAGAGGAAGGAGAGTGTGGGAGAGGGATCTACTTGGGCTCATAGAAGGATGTCATTTGGGAGTTGGATGCGTTTAAGAATGCCTGGAGTGTTAGCAGCAGTTCAACATCAAAATCTATGAAAATATCCTTTCTATTATGCAAGGGCGGATTAAGTAGTTTTAATGCCTAGGCAGTGCTTTCTTTCAGAATTTAATAAAACATTTTATATTTTATGAAGTGATAGTTGCTGAAAATAGATCTACTGCTTGACAGGAAGCAATACGTG
>CM031241.1:433430432-433536952 GCA_018340775.1 Taxus wallichiana var. yunnanensis | reverse complement strand
TGTGCTCATTTAGATGTGTAAAGGTGTAAGTGTAAAGGTAGCGAGAAGGGCTCCTATATATAGCCCAATGGATAGAAGAATCTCTACATCCCTCTTCATGTGGGATAAATAGAGAGGTTGGCTTAGTTGTTCGATAAGAAGGTTTAGAAGGGTTAAGTCAACCTTAGGAGAGTTTAGTTTGTCCTTTCGTGACCAATGGGGTTTGAGGAGCTTTATTAATTAACCAAAGTGATTAATTAATAGGTGTGCAAGCTTATAGAAGCTTTTTAAAGGAATAATTAGCATGATTTAGACTATGAGAGGGATTTTAATAAAATAAATGATGATTTATTGATTAAATAGAAGAGAGAATTAATTAATTAATCTAGATAGAAAGGGGTATTAATTAATTAGAAATAATTCATTAATGTAGATAGAAAGGGAGCTTAATTAATTAATTAATTAATCTAGATAGAAAGGGGAGTTGATTAATGGAATGTTGTTAATTGGTATATTTGGTGGATAGAAGGGTTAATTAACTAGCGTGATGTAGCTAATTAACGGTGATAGAAGAGGAAGTGTGCTATATTGACGATATGTCGTCAATTTGTAGAAAGGATATAATTAGTGCAATTTAAGTATTTAAATTGCTCAAGCTAAATTATAGGTGTCTACATCATGAAATAGTGTCTCATATTTTCAAGAAGCACAATATCACCGAAAAGAGCCATCAAAAATATAGGAATCCTCCTTATAAGACTCGATCATAACACCCATCCGAAATGATACCACCTTAACTCACATGAAAATATATTCATCCAATCATCCTCCTCATGGCACGACTCCTCCCAATGGTCCTCTAATGCATTATTTCTCCTCCCATCGGAAATAACGGGATCCTCTAAACATCCTCTTGTGTGACAAATCATCTCACCCATCGAATATGGAAATTTATCTTCTCACGGTTCTACCTCTTCGCAAATTCTTTCAAAATACACCTATCTACTCGAATCTCTAACATAATGGCTATATGGTACATCCCCACCACATGAAGAATTGTGATCTCATATGAAGTTAACTTAGGTTGTAATGTTGTAAATTTTTGTCTATCACTCCTATACTATCACCATTTCAAGAACCTCTTACAAACCCATCACAACATGTGCACTTTGTCATTCATCCTAATTTTCTACAAAAATCCTATCCTTTCTCCTTAAAAACTACTAACTTTTCCAATCTTTCACATTAACAACACAAGTGTTATTTTTTAACAAAATGAATTTCCTTGACATCATTTTAACAAAAAAAAAAAAGTGATGTTCCTTATTGTCATTTTCACAAAATGGCATTCCCTATCATCATTTTTAAAAAAGGGTGTTCCCCATCATTACTTTTGTGAAAACAATGATGCTCCAATATAACCCTAATTTTTACTAAATTGACACCCATAAACATGAAAAAAAAACATGATTAGGCATGATAACAACACCCCAACATCATCATTTTCACTACTAATATAATATACCCACATTTATTAGGTCCCTCCTCTTAAACTAAAAATTCCCTAATTTAATACATCGCCTACTAGTGGTCATGTGTCAACTGGCCTCTAGTTCTCTCAAACTCTCTCATCTTAATGCTTATCATGTGGAATCCTCACAGTCTTCATAAGGTATTTTAGGGCTTAGTGTATTTAAAAACTATAAATATGAGGGGAAAGTGAATTGGTATTACCCCCTAAATCACTATTTCAACCCTATTTTTACACCTCATGACCCCTTTAACTCTACGTAAATTTTACTTCAATTATAGATGGAACTTTATAATTGATCAATTTTAATCTCCATCATTTAATTAACAATCAAATAATTAACTTGCACAAAAACATCCAAAAATAAAAAAATCCAATCAAATCAAATAAATGTTTATAATATATATCGTTAAGTAGGGAAGAACCAATACTTCCAACAAGCTATAATGATCCCTTCTTTTCATACATCGTTGGTTGGAGAAATTCTCAAGTCATCTTGATTTTGATTAATTTCACTCCCTCTTGTAAATCATTTCTTATATCATCAAACCTCTTAGATCAATCATTTAAAATCGTCATAATCATTCATGCACTTATACCGCTTTCTAGGACATCTACTAATCAATCCCACTCCTTTGCATGTGTTATTACTTAGGGAATATTGCAAATAAAAATCAACCAAACCATCAACCATCACTTAATGTGAGAAAGTACTCACATTTCTTTTGTCTCCTCCTCATCTCCATGATAACATTTGTCTCCTTATCATCACTTTGTACATCTCCTTATCATCACTTTTTTCATCTCCTTATCATCATTTTGTCCATCCCCTTATCTTCATTTCAAGAAGGCATTTGTGATGTTTCCTCTTTACATGACCCCTCGAGAGGGCATCACCCTTCTAAACTCTGTCATAGTTTCTCTTTTAACAATAAGTACTCCCTATGATTGCAATAATTTTTCAAAGAGGGGAAACATTTATCACTTAAAATTAATAGTCATCAATAATTTTAATATTTAGTCCCTCCTAATATTTCTATCTTTCATCTTACATGCTAGTCATACATTATATCCCATCCCACTAACATCTAATCAATCACTCACTTAATACCTAATTTAATCCTCTCACATATTTTGGAATTTAATATTAGCTAGGCCACCTACCTTACCTACTAATTATGCTCTCCTATTAACCACTCTCATTTATCTCTCATTAGTCACTAATCAAATGTAGAATCTTCTAAGCTAATTCAAGCTCTCTCTCCACCGCCTTCTATATTTCTCTAAATCAAGAAATCTCTAATTCTACCATCTTCTCGTGATTTAAAAGTTCTTGTAATTCTCCCTAAATATTTAACCTTCTACCCTCACATCCTATCTCAACCATTGATACAATCCTACATGGATCTGATCTCAATCCTTCATTTTGATATAAATTCATCCACCATCTCTATGGAAACCAACCTAAAAGTGTGCATACAAATCCTTTGCTACTATTAACTTAGAGAAGCTTAAGAAAACTCGTACATCCTAAAGAGCAATTAATCATCCAATAACAAAGTAGTACCATATTTTAGAGCCACCAACAAGTGTCTTTGGGCATATCCATTCCAAAAATGAATTTTTTTGGTCAAGTCAAAGTTAGGTAATCTCTCATCTAATATTTATAACCTTGATCATATTGTTCGGTTTTCCATCAAAGATGTGAAATTTAGTTTTAGAAAAGGAGGTTTAATGGTTTTATAGCTTCTAAAAATCATGCTTAGAGTTAAACTTGCATACAATCAAAAATTAGATGTGGATTTTTATTTTTAAAAACTAAAAACTTTTATTGGAATTTTTATTTTTAAAACTAAGAACTTTTATTTATTAAGCAACTAGTCATTCTTATTTGTGTGTATCTCATCATACTTACAACAAAATCTAATAAACTATTAATTTTAAATATTTTTGAAATTTAATTTATTAACGTATGATTCATAATGTAATAACTAACCACTTTCAATGTTGTTAAAGTTCTTCCACCCCATGTTTTGCATCCCACCTCCCATCCATCCCTGATAGTGATATGATACTATATGCAAGTGGAATAGTTTTCATTGGGATATTCTTGAAAATGGCCATATTGTTTCTATCCAAATGTTTCGTGGGGATTGGGTTTTTAACAAAGAATAAAAAAATCTATACCCAACCTAACTCCGCCACTACTACCCCTTACCACAAACGACCCCTTACCACAAATGAAAAGAAAATGTTTTTCACATGAAACTAAAGGAAACATGCCACCTTTAGAGTAGACTACTAACAAAGGATGGTTATCCCGTCCCCTTTTTGCATTTTTAATCTTTGTGCGGATTATATGTTTATACGTGTCTAGGCTCATTCATGGGTTTCTGTAATGTATTTATATTCCTTGAATATTGAGATTGAAGAGGAAGAGAGAGTCACTTTTGAGGAACTGCTAGGTATAAAGGGCTCCCTTTATTCCATGGGAGGGATTTTGGGATTTAGTTTAGCATGGAATTTTATAGTGGGGTCCGGTGGCTAGTAATTGCATGTTCTAATTAAAAGGGTTTCAAAGTTTGAAATATTTATTACATCTTAAGTATTTTAAACAAAAAAAGTTTTCCTCTTATTTATGATGATGGTTCTAATACATTTGTGTGGAAGGAAATTCTTTAGGTCAAGTGAGTGAAATTAGTATATTAGGACATTTTGCAAAATTTCCATATTAGAAAGGATGGATCATGAAATATAATCCTTAAGAAATACAATGTTTTGGTTTACTTCCAAAGGTAAAGTCTTAACTTATGATAAATTAATTACAAAAAGATTATGTATCTCTCTAAATGTCTATTATTCCATTAAGGTGAGAAGCGTGACTTTGTACTAATTCACTACCCTATCTATTTTGGTAAACAACCCCTTCTTTGTTAATGTGAATATGGGAATAGAAATAAATAGGAGGACCTTCAAGGAATAATATCATATTTTCCAATGATGTATGAAAGAGGATGCAAAGATAAAGGTGGGAAAGAGAATATTGTGCTCTTAGTTCCTGCCATCTCTTTTGTATGTAATATCTAGGGTTAATTCGGTGAAAATTTAGAATTTCTTGAGTGCAAAAAGATACAAATGAGATGCTCATTTAATTTTTGAAGTGAACATTTGAAGTTGTTATGGTAAATAACATGTTATCTATTAATGGGGAATGTGAGGATTGAAAAAAAAGCAAGAGGACCTTTAAAGACTAATATCAAATATTTCTAATGATTGGTTGAAATAGGATGTGTGTTGATTCACATATACATTGTGTTTAATAACCTACACAAAATATATAATGACTCAACTTCAAAAACTTGCATTTGTAAGCTCACGATATTTTATCCTTCATTACGTATCACATTGTTTGCAACTAAATTTCTTTTATAGGGTTGCTCCATTTTCATTCAACGCATTTTTGTAATATTATTTACTCTTAAGAAAAACATTTATAACCAAATTAATAGCATGTTCCAAGCTCCTATTTTGGGAAATGTTTGGAGATGTCGACATAGGTTATAGAACTTGTCTTTAATATGACTAATTTTATTGACATAAATATCTTCTTTTCCTTTTAAACAAACCAATTATGTGCATATCCCACAACCATGGAATTATGTGTGATGAAAAAATCGTAAAAGGTATTTTTTTAGAAAAGGTCAAATAATTGCTAATGAGTGTGGATCTTGTACAACATTTCAATATATTCATAAGTATCATAAAACCAACAAATAAAAAATAGAAATTGCACTTAGTATTTTCCACTATATAAGCACTTCTCTAAATTCAATTGTAAATTCACTTTAGGTAACTAAAATTTATTTATTTTTCTACACTCCAATTACATCAAAATTTTGAATTCAACTATCAATTAAAGATACTTGAAATAGCCAATTTTCTAACACTTTTCCCCTCCCCAACATAAATACTCATCTAACTTTTTAGAAGGGTTTCAACATTTGAAATATTTAGTATGTCTTAAGCATTTTGAACCAAAAAAATTTTGCAAGCCTCGGGAATAAGATTCTCCATTTTCAGCGTATTTCCAATGATGGGTCCGATACATTTGTTTAGAAGGGAAATTCATTAGGTCAACTAACATTGAAAGTAGTATATTGGAACACCTTTCAAAATTATCATCTTTGGAAGGTTTGGATCATGAAAGGCACTCCAAAGGCATTACAATGTTTTGGTTTAATACCGAGGTTAGAATCCCAATTTAAGATAAATTAATTACAAGAGACTTTCACATCCCGCTAAATGTCTATTATTCCATTGAGGTGAGAAGCGTGACTTTGTACCAATTCACGGCCCTATATATTTTGGTAAAAACCCCTTCTTTGTTAATGGGGAATATGGGGATGTAGAAATAAAAAGGACCTTCGACAAATAATATCATACTTTCCAATAATTGGATGAAAGAGTATGCAAAGTTAAAGGTGGCGAGAGAGTATTTTCTCGTAGTTCCTACCACCTCTTCTCTAGGTTATTTCTTTGAAAAATTAGAATTTCTTGAGTGCACAAAGATAGAAATAATATGCTCTTTTAATTATTGAAGTGAACATTTTAAGTTACTATGGTAGATAACCCTTCTTTATATTAATAGGGAATATGAGTATTGAAAAAATAGCTAGAGAACCTTTAAGGACTAATATCAAAGATTTCTAATGATTGGTTGAAAGAGGATGTGTACCCTTTCACATTTACTTTGTGTTTATTAACCTATGAAAATTTTATTCTGAATCAAATATAAAAAAAATTCATTTGTTAGCACAATTTTTACCCTTCATTTTACATCGATCATTTACAACTAAAATTTTGTTTTATAAGATTAGTTCATGTTTATTCAACATATTTGTGTAATATTATTTACTTTGAGCAAAACATTTAAAACCACTTTAATACCATGTTTCAAAGTTCTTATTTTGAGAAATGTTTGGAGATGTCGATGTAACTCTAGAACATGTTTTAATATGGCCAATTTTATCGACACAAATTTCCTTCTTATCCTTTTAAAGAAACCGATTTCAAATTCAATTATTAATTAAAGATAGGTAATGAAAAAACAATTCTAACACTTTATTATGTGCGTGCCACTTTATTGATGTGCGTGCCACTGCCATTACTCAAACATTAGGTCCTTAGGATTTAAATGGTATTTAAGTATATTATACTTGTATGTTCCCCTTTTCCTAATAATAACGTGATTTCTGTTCGTACTCTAATTATATACCAATATGTCTGTCTTTTTAACTTTATTTTAATTATCGTTTTGAAAGCATAGTTTTATCTTAGTCTCAAGCTTTCTCGCAGGTAGATTTAATTCGTTTTCACAGGTATTATAAATAGGATTCTATTTTAAGAAATATGTGCAAAAAAATATTTTATGTTAGGAATAATATTTTAGGTCAAATAAATTGTAGAAAACTATAAAACTATTAACCATTTAGTCGTACAACTCACAATGCAAAAGGTTGTATGAAAATGCATATAAATTTATTTATTGCAAGGCAATAAAACGCTTAGTGCGGGGCGTATTGCAGCGATACAGGCTCTACGTAGTTGACAGCAGCTGATCTGTTTCATTTGAGAGTGGGATCAGATGGCGAGGAATGTATAAAATTACAGATTTGCTTCATCATTCGCACCGCATTCTCCGACTGAGGAGCGAACAGCTGGAAACAATGCTCGCCTTCTGTCTCAATCATCTGCGCATCTTTGCCCGCCTTCTTCAGCGCCTCGTAATAACAGCAATGTCTATATCTGAAAATCTCCTTTTCTGCAACAAACACAGCAATCCTGGAATACACAAGAGTGGAGAGGCTCGGAGAAGTGGGAGAAAGAGGGTTGCAGAAGGGGTGATCTTTATTGGCCCCCTCTGGCAGGACCATCTTCCAAAGATCACCACAAACCTTAAGAAATCCCTCGTTTTCAGAGCTCCGTTCGCGCCCGATCATTTCTTCTCCACCAAAGAAGGGGTGAACCAGAATGCCCCCCACCAAACGCAGGCGCTCCCATTTTTGTGGCGAGTTCCCACCTGGTGAACGATGTTGCCTCCCGCGCTGTCGCCCGCCACGAAGCACGCGGCGAGATCCGCGTGGGATTCGATCCAGGGATCGAGTCCCGTTTCCAGCCATTCGAGCACGCTGAAGCAGTCGTCGTAGGCGGCAGGGAGGCGGTGCTCCGGTGCTCTTCTGTAATTCACAGAGACGCAGATGACGTTGGCCTCTTTGGCCAGTAAATTGAGATACTTGTTATAGGGTGGCGCAGCGGGGGGATAGAAGGAAGAAAGCCCTCCATGATTGTATACGACTACAGGGACTTTGTTCGACGTCTCCTCCATGAGATGACGAGGAAGGAAGAGGCGCACGTAAAGACCAGTGGTGTCATCCAGTATTACATCTTTGGAGGTCACAAATGCATCTCCCCGGGTGGCACCTCGTCCGTCACTGGAAACCGATATATAAATCCATCTTCGTATACTTTCAAACTGGGAGAACCATCGAAAGTTACTGCACCGTGTGACTCCATCTCTACTTGTTGCCTACTCTCTCCAACTCCAACCATAAACATAATCTTATATGCCCGCTGATGTGAAATTATTGCGGACTCTGCCAAATTTTTATCTTTCACACCATCCATTTCTCACGTTTTTTCAAAGTAGCCATTTCCCACGTTTCTACAAATGCATATATAATTCATGTTTTTTCCATTCTTTATTTGAATTAATGTCAGCACCCCCTGTTATTTCTTACACCCGAATTAAATTCTTACGAATACATTGCATACTTGTAACACTTACTCGAAAACAAACCTCACGTCATAATCTGTTTATTATCGTGCAGGTATTGTGGCATCACTTTTCAATTAATTCAGTATTTTCAAACTTCAATATTTAAAAAATAGTTTTTGTGAAATTTATATTTACGCCGATAGCCGTTTTCTTCAACTGGATGAAGGCTCGTCGGCTCTGACACTGTACAGCTGGTTTGAATCGGGTCGTCCGTGTTGTTTAAAACATCCAGATATTTCTACTTTTCAATCGATCAAACTTGCGCAAGTCGATGAAATCTGCTCCGTCTACTTAGCTGTTAATGCAGCTTTTATGTTTTTTAATACTCTTTGGGAGCAGTGAACATTGCCATTGCAGCTTTTATGTTTTTTAATAGCTTTTACGGTCCATATTTTCTTTAAAGCCCACCTGTCTTAGCTGTCGTTTGTCAGCTTTTTCAGATTAGTCGGAGTTGGAGTTTATTTTGGGAATTTGATCTATACATAGCTTAAAGTGTGATTTTCATATTGACTAAGATTAAAAATAATGTAACATATTGATGTAATGCGACAATTCCCAATTTCGCCATTAGAAATCAACAAAATAAGTGTGGACATTGATTATGTGTTGAGGCAACATAAGTTTGTTTAGAGAACATGTGTCAAATTCAATGTCATTGATTTCCTATTCAACACTTCTTTCGTCTTGTTATACATTTGATATAGCTCCCTTCAACTCCGAAATGGAATAATATTATACAATTTGGATAGAGGTGTTGTAGATGCATTGGAATTACTACAATTAGAATTAGATACCTAGACACATTATAGCTTGCATCAAATTCGTGATATTGAAATGTATTTTCAGTGCAAGAATTTTTTGTTAAAAACTACATCAAATCAAAACGAACCTAATCGAATATCGTTTGATTCAATGGTGAAGATGTTTGGTTGTTAAATATTCCACACAGTTTCAATCCTCATTGAAAGCGAAGGCAAGAGATACCGTAATAAGGGATGACGCTGGGCTCATGCCCCGAGCGAATTTGGCAGAATGGATACCCCTCAGTCCTTGGCCGCTTAGTCGAAAAAGTCTGCCCACCTCACCCGTGGGATGGCGGTCTTTGACATGTCGTTTCAAACAAAAACGAACCTAGATTTTGGGGTGATAATTTTTGCTTAAACTGGTTTTGTAAGTGCCTTAATATATTGATATGGATTTGATCAACAACTAAAGTAAATAAATATCTTAAGTTCAATGCGAGAATCTTGTACACTTTTGTATTGTGTCTTATTCCACGATGTTAATCGGATGCGTTGTTTTTTAGCGAGAAACTTAAAATGGTCATAACTTTTGACCCGGTTGTCCATTTGAGCCATTTTTTTCAAACTACTTGTTTCGATGATAAGAACACACTTGACAACCTACCTTCCGAGTTGGAGCCATTTTCGGCACATTTTTGGCCCAAAATCCACTTTTGGGGCCAAAAATTAGGATTTAAGTTGTAATTTGGTTTTTTCCTATTTTAGGGCATTAGTTAATTTTAGTCTCTTGAATGCATAGTAGGTTAGAAAGTTGGAAATTCCTCTAATTTAGGCATGTAGAAGATGCGTGGAATTTTTGTGGCAGATACGAATAAGCATGCAAACTTACTAAGAATAGAAGGTTCTAGTAAACTGCTAAAAATAGTAAATTTCGCCACCTAGAGTAGATTTAGTCAAAGTTAGTTAGAGTTTTCTTGGAAACTCGAGTTGGGAGTTGTTTTCTTATTAAATAAGCATTGTAATTCATGATTCAATAACGAAGAAGAAGATTTATTTTCTTTGAGTTCAAGATATTTGTAGTGTATTGAGTTTGTGTTAATTTTGGCTACATTATCTAGTATCGTGAGTGAATTCGAGTCTTAGTGAAAAAAAAACAATGACGGGGAAGAGGAAGAGGGGGCAATATTGCCTAGATGAATAGAAACATGCAGGATCTACAGAGGCAAGTTGTTGAGCTTGCTACAATTATAGCCTAGAGAGGAAATCAAGGTAGAGATGAAATAGATGAAGAAGAAGCTTGTGAAGAGGAGGAAGCACAAGGACCACCCTTAGCTTTTGAAGAAAGGATGATTCGAGCATTAGAAGGAAATAATGATGGGATAAGAGTTGATGTTTCAGAATATGGAGGTAGCCTAAAACTAGAGGAACTGATAGACTAACATGGAAAAACAATCGAGTGGAAGGTTATGTCAAAGGAAAAGAAGGTAAAATTTACATGCACAAAAGTAAAAATTCATGCTATGTTATGGTGGGATCACCTACAAAAGGAGCGGTAAACTTTAAAGAAAGTGGAAATAAATGATTAGGACCTAGAGTAAGATGGAGAAGAAGCTAAAAGACAAATTTATCCATGTGGATTATGCACAAAAATTTCTGAAGGCTTAATCTCGAGACAAAACTTACAAATCGTGCAAGAATACACATATGAGTTTTACAAGTTTTCCATTTGTGTAGAGCATAAAGAAAATGAGGAAAAATGGCTGCAAGGTATGTGAATGGATTAAAAAAATTATTCAAAATGAGCTAAGAATGCACAGGATCAAGAGCATGGAGGATGCCTATCAACTAGCTTTAAAGGCCGAGGAAAAACAAAACCATAAAAGTTTTAAGAGATCATCTGCGATGAATAAGGGGGCATCATCCTCCTTTCGGGGATGAGTTGGTTTCAGTCAAGGTAGAGGAGAACAACCTCGTGGAGTGGAAAAGCAAGAAGATACAAGACAAGATTTCTCAAATCAACAAAGAGATAGAGGATTTTCTAGGGGCAGAGGATATGCTGGCAGAAGAGGATGGGAGGCTCCACGAAGACCATTTGTTTTCTACATATGTGGTGAAGAGGAACATGGGAAATTTGAATGTATGCATTATTATACATATGACGAGAGGAAAACATATATCCTCCAAGAGTAAATATTGTTGAAGATAAACAAGAAGAAGAATAACAAGACCTAGAAATTCTACCAGATGTGGGAGAAAATTTGATGATCAAAAGGACGATGATTACTCCAAGAAAGGATACCAAGGGTGATGTAAGACTACGTACAAATATTGTCGAACAAGATGCACTTCGGGAGGAAAGGTATGTAATGTTATTATTGATGGTGGTAGTTGTGAGAACATGGTTTCAAATGAGATGGTTGAGAAACTAGGCCTGCATTATGAGAATAATCCTAACCCTTACCGTATTACATGGTTTATGAAGGGTAATGAAGTTATTGTTTATAAGAGATGTTTAATAAATAGTTCAATTGGGAAAAGTTATAAGGATGAGATTTGGTGTAATGTTATTCCTATGGATGCGTGTCACTTATGCCAAAGTGAGACCATGGCAATTTGATATAAACATTATTCGTGACGGGGAAAGAATACTTATACTTTTTGGAATGATGGCACAAAAATAGGTGTTGTACCTCTTAAGGAGGAGGGAAAGGCTGAAAATATGCTTCATACAAAAGAATTTGTAGTGCCCACATTTTTATAGCCTTAGTTATCTGTTGACTTCTTTATTCATAGACATGATTTGATAGGGATTTGATATATTTTGGACATTATGTTATGATATTTGATCTTCTTGGACATGCATGGTGATTTGGGCGCATAGCGCCAATTTGACTTGATTAGTATGTTGACACCTTTCATTAGATGTTGTGGATACTAACTTATTGCGATGTTGTTTGGACCTAATTGATATATGTTGGATACTTAGTTTAGTCGCATGTCTTGATTATATGGATTATTCGTTTATTGACGAGAACATATGATAAGCATGGATGTATGTCATTTATATTTATCTCTATGGCTAACTCATGGTAAATTGTGTGTAATTGTGCATGTTTTCACATTTACGATTCCATGATGATGTTATGATATCATAGATTTCATTGATCGCTTATTGAGTAGTTGATTTACACTGTATCGGGATAGTGCATTTAATGTGTGCATTGAGTGTGCAGGTCACAGTCACAGGAGAACGTGGGTTTCAAGGTGGCTACGAAATTGTGCACAAGCGGCCCATGGGGCTAAGTCCTAACCATGTTAACTATATGAGGCCTTAGTATTAGATTTCATTATTTTGGGCACCATGAGTGACCCTCATTTGTAATGTAGTATGTCATGTAAAATTAATTTTGTTTAGGTGTTTATTTTGTTAAGTAAATTAGGTTTGGGGACTTAATGGTCCCCACTTGCATTAAGATTTGTATTTGGGTAAGTGTGGGTTAATTAGAGAGGATTAGGGTCACATGTGAACCCTTGAGTGGGCCCCACATCCTCTACACTTGTGCCAAATGTTCCAAACCCGAAATTGGGTTTTAATTATGGCATTTTTAAGTGACCCCTTTTAGTTTTGGAGTTCACTTAGCATGAAAATAAGCCATATTTCCTACCTATTAAGTAGGGGCTTAATTTCAAGGCATAGAGGAGTTTCCCTCCCATTTTTCCTATCTTTTGTCACCATCCATGTAAGATGGATTGGTATGTATGTTTTGTACAAAGTTGCACAAACTTGTTTTACTTTCATTTTGGGTATTTTGGGAGAAGTGTGTTAAAAGTAATTTTATCTTTTCTCCATTATATTTTGGGAATCATTGACTTGGAGGAAAGAGAGGAGTGACACATGTCACCCCCTCATTGGTGAGAAAATTTGTTGGCTTTTCTTCATGTTCTCCCTCATGTGGGAGAAAGAGAACTTTTTTTTGGCTTTTTCTTGGTGCTTTGAGACTTTTGGTGTTAGAGCTTGCTTGGATAAGGAAGTGGGAAAAGCTTAGAGTGTTGGAGAGATTTTTGCGGTAGGCTCCTTGGCATATCTATATGTTATTTTGCATGATAAACCTTAGATTTTCTAGTAGTTGTATTTGGTGCTTTGTTTTCTTTTGTAGTATATTGTTTGTGTATGTTTTTGTATTATTTTCTCCATCCATCATATGGCATGATGGATTTTATAATTGTATGGGGAAGAGGGAGGGGTTTTCCCTCTTAAACCTCATGGCTTGATGGGCAAGCCATGTAGGTTTTTTTCGTTCCCCTCATATGGTTTAAGGTGGGGAAGGTGGTTCATATTGTTTGAACCCCCTTCCCCATTCTTGGAGAGGAAATCCAATGGGTTTGATAATCGTCCCAAGAAGAATTTAGCGAATGAGTGGAGCAATAAAGAGGGTTTTTTGACTTGGAGAAATAAGGAGGCTATTGAAGAAATTTTAGTGTGCATCCAATGGTTGGACCACACATTTGACACTTTTGGATATCTCCTCTTCTCTTCCCCATTTGTGAGGATGAATATGTTTTTCTCCTCCTTTCATTTGTTTGCTAAATGTTGTGTTTTATTTTGTGCATGACCTTGTCTTGTATGTGAATACGTTGTTGTGAGTGTCTCCCTTAATCTTGTGCACATTTTTGGAAGTTAGCCCTCTCTCCCATGGCCTTATGGGAGGCTAGCATGTCTTCAAACCTTTGGAAAGGCATGTAATGATGCCTATAGGTTGGGTGATAAAACAAGTTTTTTCTCCTTGCATTGGTTTTATTAAAAGGTGCTCTAATTCAAAGCTCAAGTTGGAGTTCTTGATATCATGACTCCTCTTTGTTTTCTTAATTTTTTGGTGAACATTACTCTCATTGTAATCTCATGAATGTGGCTATTTGGAAAGTTTCTTGTCTTATAATGTTCCCTCCTTGTGATTTGGAGTCACTTGTAAATTAGTGTCACACTTGTAGGTGTAACCTTCCTTCAATCTTGGAAGGAAGACTTGTTATGTTGATTTCTTATGTATTTTAAATATGTTGGAATTATGGAAATTGTGAGCTTAAGTTCCATGGAAATGTAAACTTTTCTTGTATGGTAGATGTTGTAAAAGTCTTAAACTTGGTAATGCAATACAAGGAATTGGTTGAGAGTTACTCTTGTTAAAATCTTGTTTTAAGGTTGGAGTTTCTCCTTTGCAAGTAAAAGAGTTGATTTTTGTATGTTATTTTTTTAAAAAACAAGTAGCAATGCTATTTGTATATCCTTGTTAGTATGGTAACTATTTTTTTTTTTAAAGTGACATGTTAGTGGAACCTCCTTCTTGTCAATTTTGTAGCATTATTGAATGAAAATAAATTAGCATTCTTGAAATACATCTCTTCTTGTAAATTTTTGCAACATAGTGAATGGAATAAAATCAGTTTTACTCTCTTCCTTGTTAACTTAACAAAATGGTTTTATTAGTGAATCAAGTGTGATTATACCTCCTCTTCACTAAGTTTTAAATTTGTTTCCAAGCCTCTCTTCTCATTTGGAATACTTTGTTACATTTCTTTTATCTCAAAAATAAGTAAATCATTTTAACATAAATAGATATTGAAAATTTCTAAGGTCCATAATCCACTAAAATAACAAAATAAAATATATTATTATTTAACTTGAAATGAATTGTTAAATAATACAAGTATACTTTGTAAATAATACAAGTATCTAACACAATTATAAAATATTATAAAATATGATAATACATAAAAGAATAATAAATTATATATAGTATATATAACTATATTATTTTTAACACAATTATATATTATATTATTTTATTAATATCATTATATTATATTAAGATAATACATATAAAGAATAAAATAAATATATATATATGTACACACATTGTGTATATATATTAATAAATAAATCATGTAAAATAAATACGGTAAAGTAAGAGTTTTAAACCAAACAAAAAAAAGTAAAGAAATTTGGTGAAGTGGTCACCGTTTAAAGTTTTCAAAGAAATGGATGTAGGAGGGGTCAAACCCTCCCCAAATTGTGCACACCCACCACCCTCTCCTACCCACTATCCCATGCACCACTCCCCGCACTTCGCTCCACCTCCATCCATGTACCCCACTCCAAATCCTCATCCCCCAATCCGTCCAACAACAAAAATTTAGCTTGATAAACCACAAAAAAACTATGATTTTTACCTTGCGGGATCTTCAATTTAGTTCGGTTTTATAATATCTAAGTGTGTGTGTGTGTGTCCGTCAACAACAAAAATTTAGCTTCAATAAACCATAAAAAAATCTGCGGTTTTTACCTTACGGGATCTTCGATTTAGTTCGGGTTTTATTATATCTAACTCGTGTGTGTGTGGGTGTGTGTGTGTGTGTGTGTGTTTTCACGTAGATTTTCCTTCGTTACAAAAAAAAGAGTTGGGTATTCTAAATGCCACACCGGGAGAGATATCGGGTGAAGAAATCAACAAAACAAAATATAAAAAAATAATGAGGTTATTTATTTAAATCTCCATGAAACCAAGCTTCCAAGATCCTCCTCAACCTACACTGAAATGATAAAACAAAACAAAATGAGAAGAGGAATGGAAAAGAAAAGAGAAAACATAAAGATGTTTAGGGAAACTTTAGGGCATGAGTCAAATCTAGGGTCAAGATTAGATCTATCCTAGGGCTCACATTAAACCCTACACACTTTAAGTCATGTACATTTTATGGGAATGAAAAATAAATTAAAGAGGGGTGTGTGGGAAAACTAATTAAAAAAGGGGGAAACTAATTAAATTAAAAGGTGTGTAGACTTATTAAAGGTGACCCTAGTAAACACTTAATAGAAATAAATAATTAAGTTGTTTTGGGTTAGTGTTTATTTAATTTTGGGTAAATCAAATTTGTATAAATTAGCTATTAACTGGAAACGGTTAAGAAAAGGATTAGTATTAAGTGTTAACTTTAAAAAAAAAAATTACCCAAATTTTCTAGTCACATTTTGGTGTGGTTCCTAGTGTCTCGAGGCAGGGCATTACAGAATTTGTGAAGGAGGCAAAGGCAACTAGGTTTTGCTATGTGTTGGTTACAAATAAGGGTGAACCTGCAAGTGCACAAATACCAGTAGAGGCAGCAGAATTAATGGAAGAATTTTCTGATATTATTCCCGATGAGCTACCATATGGGTTATCACCCAAAAGAGATATTCAACATCATATTGATTTGATCTCAGGGTCTTCACTCCCAAATCAATCATCTTATAGGATAAGCCCGACATTACATGCACAATTAAATAATCAAGTGACAAAGCTTGTGAGAAAGGGTGTAGTAAGGGAGAGCATGAGTCCATCCACAACACCAGCTTTATTAACTCCAAAGAAGGATGGAACATGGAGAATGTGCACGGATAGCAGAGCAATCATTAAAATTACAATCAAGTATAGGTTCCCAATGCCTCGCCTTGATGATATGATGGATGCTTGTTGGATTTAGGTATTTCAACAAGATTGATCTTTGAAGTGGTTACCATCAAATTCGGATCAAAGAAGGAGATGAGTGGAAAACAACATTCAAGATGGGAAATGGATTATATGACTAGTTGGTGATGTCATTCGGGTTATCTAATGCACCTAGCACTTTTATGAGGTTGATTAACATTGTACTACAAGATTATAATGGTAAGTTTTTGTGATTTATTTTGATGATATATTGATTTTCAATAAAACTAAAGAAGAACATTTGAGGCATCCGAGGGTGATATTTGAGGTGTTAAGGAAAGAGAAGCTCTATGCAAATTTAAAGAAGTGCACATTTATGAAAGATATTTTGGTATTTTTATTTTTATTATTTCAGAAAATGGGATACAAATGGACTCGAAAAGATAAAGCCAATTATTGAATGTCCCACTCCACGGAGTGTAAGAGAGGTAAGAAGCTTTCATGGTTTAGAAACATTTTACGTAAAGTTCATTAAAAAATTAGTAGTATTGTAGCACCTATACAGATTGCACAAAAAGAAGGGAGCTTTTTTTGGATGAAGGCAACTAAGGATATCTTTAACTTCTTAAAGAAGAAGGTGAGAAGCACCTATTTTGGCACTCCCATATTTTGATAAAGTGTTGAAGTTGATTGTGACGCCTCACGTGTGGGTATTGGTGTTGTCCTAAGTCAAGGCAGAAGCCAATAACTTTCTTTAGTGAGAAATTGAATGAGGTAATGAATAACTACTCTACTTATGATGTGGACTGTTATGCAATGTACAAGCATTAAGGCATTAGAGGCAATACTTAGTGCCTAAGGAGTTTGTGTTATTTACATACCGCAAATCCCATAAGTATGTGAATACACAAAAGAAGTTGAATAGTAGGCATGCAAATTGGGTATCATTTTTTCGGGGTTATATTTTTCTCTAAAGCATAGATCAGAAAGCAAAACTAAGTAGCGAATGCATTGAGTAGGCGTGTGACTCTATTTACAACTATGGAGAATGAGGTGGTTGGTTTTGAAGCACTAAAGGATTTGTATTTTTATGATTCTGATTTCAAGGATGTTGTTACAAGTTTAAGTAGACCATTTTTAGGTGATGCAGGTGATGTCCGGAAAGTACCTTTTACAAGACGGATATCTATTTAAGGGACGATAACTATGTATTCCAATTGGGTCTATGAGAGATAATATAGTGAAAGAGTTGCATAGCGGAGGATTGGTTGGGCACTTTAGTAAGGATAAGACTATAGCTTTGGTAGAAGAGAAATACTATTGGCCAAATATGAAAAGAGATGTGGTAAGATATGTGGAGAGGTGTATAATTTTCCAAGTCTCGAAAGGCCATGCATAGAATACAAGGTTGTATATGCCATTGCTTATTCCTAAAGGACCATGGACAGATTTGAGTATGGATTTTTTTTTGGGATTACCAAAAACACAATGAGGTAATGAATCAATTTTTGTGGTTGTTGATATGTTCTCTAAGATGGTTCATTTTATTTCTGTAAGAAAATTAGTGATGCAACAAGAGTAGCAGATTTTTTTAGAGAAGTTGTTAGGTTGCATGGTGTTCCAAAAACCATTACTTCAGATAGGGACACAAGGTTCTTAATTCATTTCTGGAGGAATTTATGGAAGAAGTTGGGAACTAAACTATAGTTCAATAGTGCTTGTCATCCTCATTGATGGGAAAAAGAGGTGGTAAATAGGAGTTTGGGAAACCTTTGTTAAGGTGCATAGTTGGGAAAAGCCAAAACAATGGGACTTAGCATTACCACAAGCTGATTTTTCTTATAATAGCTCAGTAAATAAATCCAAAGGAAAGTCTCCATTTTATATTGTGTATGGGATTAATCCAAATGGGGTGTTATATTTAGTGCAGCTACCAATTGATGAAAGATTCAATGATGATGGGGAACCATTTTCGAACATAAACAACAAGTGCAGAAGAAGTGCGAGAAGAAGATGCATAAAAGTAATCATAAGTATAAGGAAATAGTAGATGTACACAAAAGGAGAAAGGTAGTTACAATGGGTGAGTTGGTTATGGCATACCTCCGAACAAAATGTTTCCAAAAGGAACCTATAACAAGTTGAATTACAAGAAGATTAGTCCCTGCAAAATCGTGAAAAAAAAAAATGATAATCCTTACGAGGTAGAATCGCTAGGAAATTTTGATATTTCTCCAGTGTTTAAAGTTTCAAAATTATATTATTTTCATATGAATAGATAAGAAGGGGATGTTATTGAAGAAATAATATATTGGAGGCAAGAGGTTCCAATGAAAAGAAAGAAGTGGATTAGGTTTTAGACAAAAAAAACGGTGAATCCACGACATGGACAATACAACAAATATTTGGTACATTGGAAAGGATTGGAACAAGAGGACAACACATGGGTCACATAGTGGGAGATTAAGAATCTAGATAAAGATAAATGGCAGAAATTTGAAGAAGACAACTTGCAGGAGCTGTGTTTTTTTCAAGCAAGGGAGAATGATGCGCTATTTTTAGCTGAAACTTAAAACGGACATAAATTTTGACTCGGGTGTCTGCTGTTTTCAACCCATTGTTTTTTCAAACTTCTTATTTCAACAATAAGAATGCACTTGATAGTTGGTGGATCCATTTTCCACCCTAAATCCACCATCTGGAGGCCAAAAATTAGGATTTAAGTTGTAATTCAATTTTTTCCTATTTTAGGGCATTAGTTAATTTTAGTCTCTTGAATGCATAGTAGGTTAGAAAGTTATAAATTCCTCTAATTTAGGCATGTAGAAGATGCATGGAAATTTTTGTGCCCATACAAATAAGCATGCGAGACTTACTAAGAATAGTAGGTTCTAGTAAACTGCTAAAAATAGTAAATTTTGCCACCTAGAGTAGATTTAGTCAAAATTAGTTAGAGTTTTCTTGGCAACTCGAGTTGGGAGTTTTTTTCTTATTAAAGAAGCATTGTAATTCATGATTCAATAATGAATAAGAAGATATTTTTTTCTTTTGAGTTCAAGATATTTGCAGTGTATTGAGTTTGTGTCATTTTTGGCTACATTAGAATCCCATTTGCACCTATTATAAGCCATTCTATTGGGAAAAAATATTCATATAATAATTCAATAGAATGTGCCCCCATATCAAAATACCAGTCAGGTCTCAACTCACGCAGTGCCACCATTTTCCAAAGACTAGAAAATATAGGACTTCGTCGAATAGCAAAAACCATTGGTGCATGTGATGATAGTTTGCTCAAATCTATTTTCCAATTATGTAAAGGAGAATTCGAATTCAATGCTTAAGATGATATGCGGAACAATTATTGTGTAATGTATATTTTCTCAAATCACGAAGGTTATGTCTTTCTTGCAAGATTATCTCAACATCCATGCCATAAAAATATATCGAGCATTCCAAATTGGGAAGGGAATATCATTAACATGGTTATTCCATATCAAAAAGGAGGAATTAAAGGTCATGAAGTTTTCCTACTATAGCTAGAAATCATTCCTAATGTGAAAATTCAACTATGGGATTCACAAGCGTTGAGTATTATCGAAACATATTATTTCCCTAATAACCTATATACCCAAAAAGACAATAACAAAACTATTTTAAAAACTTTCGTGCATCTCATATAGACATGTGAAGATAAGAAAAATAAAACGTGTAATGCAACACAAGTAACATACCGAAAACAACATAAAATAAATAGATGTGGCATCAATGTCTTATACATGAGTATTGGCAATCATATCAACCAAGAAAACAATGCAATCAAGCCATCTAAATATTGCTTCAATCTCTTAAATGTGCATTTAGAGATAGTGGAAATAATGAACTAAGATCTAGTCATGTTATATGTACAATAAATTTAAAAAAATTAAGTAAAGATACGTTAATACATACTTTCACAAATTGCAAACAATAGCACTTTAATTTCAATATGGTTGAGATTGTGAAAATAGAAAAATAAATACTCCACTTGAACTACAAATGATGCATTGAAACAAGGAATCAATGTATGTTGTAATTGTAAGAGGTATCTGAAAAATGGAACATTGCCAAAATTATCTTCACCTAAGAGCATTAACTTGAATACTCTACTACCATATGTGCGATTATTATTGATCTTGAAGAAATACTAATTGTAATGTGGTTAGAATTTACACAAATGAGATCTCATTCACATGGAAAACTTCAATTCAAATTAAAAGGAGAAATATTTAATGTCCCTTAAAATGTTGACATAATACAAAGAGCACTACCACAAGTATAGAAGAAACAAAACCATTTCTTTCGAGCTAAAGTGTCAGTTGCGCTGCAAACATACTTATCAATCAAGAAATGTACATGAAAATGTCATCATGAAATATTTTTAAAAATTGCAAAACAACATTGTATTATATGGAAAATGTGTCGCTAAACCATAACTAGAACCGTTTTCTACTTGCAATTCCTAACAATAATGAATATCATACGCGACGCGTAGTACTAGTTCTGCAGATGAATAAAATGATGACGAAAATCCTAGTTCTACTTTAGTGCATCAATTCATAAATGCAACACTCATAACAGACTTAGAAGACAAGTTAATACAAAATGCTCCACCAAAGGGACAAAAACTGCTTGGATCTTTCAGGACAATTTTACATAGGAATTTAGGAAATGAACTTCTTGACCCTTTTCTTTTGTGAGGCTCATCATGAAAATGCAATGAAAACAATGTCGAACCTAGATATCACGAAAAAAATTACAAGCATGCAATTTGAAATTAGTAAACATCCATTCATGACAGATAATGTTACATAATAAAAGAAAACGTGCATTTTAAATAAAGAAAACAAGAAATTGTACAAGATATTACATTGAAAAAACACATGAATATTCAAATGCCATTTTATCTCTTTTTGACAGGAAGTGCAGGTACATGAAAACATTCAATGCAAAAACGATCTTTGAAATATTCACTCATATTTATAATAATTCAACTAATTGAGAGGCATTGAAACTAAAAGGCTGGATTTTTTATTTCATAGGAAAGGTAGCATAGAATGCGGGTGGCATAACATTCCACTCATCTCTTTTGTTTCCTTTTAATGAAATCATACCATTAAATGTTGAACGTTTGGATGCTTTATCAAATCACTATCAACAAAAAAAAAAAAAAAAAATTTTTTGCTTACAGACAAATATTGTACCGTGTTGATAGTCGGCTTAGAGAAATATAGCACGTGCCACTATATTACTTTGGAAACATTGGCGTGATCTTCTGCGATGACTTTTATCAATCATAACCTGTCAATGATTTCCCCTCAAAGACATATAGTTCCCTATGATTTTGGAAAGAAAATGTAAGGAATATGAACTAAATGAAACTATGAGACAAAAATATATAATTTTTGTGTCAATATACTCAATAAAATACGCATAGGTTCCCACACAGACTTTGATATCTCTTATCTTAATATAAAATGTGTTCAAAAAACACCAAATGACCTTATGTTTCCATACCTTTTCTCTAAAAATATTGATGTCAACGATCACACTGAAAAAAAATACTTCATAAAATATTAGACAAGAATTTACCCTCAATGCAATCGACGAACATGATCTATTATGTGACAGAACATCTAGGTACACATGAATAATATATAATCTAAAAAAAATCACCCTTAAAGGACATATTTGTTGAACTATTTGCTTCAAACTATAATATTCAAGACGGATTGATCAATGGGTCAGATGGAATTTTCAAAGCTTACACTTCCATATAAAATCTATACATGATTTGGATAAAATTTAATATCTGACAGTCATAATGAAACAAATTGTAAAATATGTACATCTATATCATACCCGCATTGATCCACAATGGTTTCCTATTAGAACGAACTTCTAGAAATTTGCAAAATTCACCATACATAACATCTTTGACAATTCGAAAATAGTTTCCAATTCAAGTTGCATGTAAGCGTACAATTTATAGAGCTAAAGGACTTACAATGAAACAACTTTCTTTTAGTCCTCTTGTAGCTACAAGTCACAGATTGTCTGAAACCATTTTATCTCATGTAAAGACCATAAAACTTTGTATTTTTGCTTCCTTTAACTAATAGAATTTTCAAAATAAAAAGGAAATTCCTATCGAGATGTCTAGTCTTCAATCAGAAGCAAAATAGTAATTACAAAATGACTTAGATTCTCCATTGTTCTTATGTTGTTCTTTGTTCATTGAACACTAGTAGTCTTTAAACACACATACAAGATGTTATTCACGATCACACCTTTATGAAATATGATGTATTGTGTTTGCAATAAACTCACATGTTGCATATCACTAAAAATACCTACTTCCACACTGCCATCACACATATACATGTAATCATGATTTCTAAAAAAAATCATATATCATTCTTACATAGAATGTAATCTGTTTGAGGATGTTAAGATAGTGTATACAATGAAATATAGATCATAACATGAAAGTGAAACAAATAAAATGTATACCTTCTCCACTATGTTTCTTTTGTGAACCTTAGATCAGGAAAAGACTTGGATGAGACCGAACAGATCAGAATGTAGGTGTTTCTCCAACAAAAGGTAACTTCACAAAGACGAATGATCGACAACTTTATAAATTTGTACCAATCAAGGAGGATAATGGATTCGGGTATGGATGATCTAGGGGCTTATGTGGGCATCGGGATGAGATGAAACAAGGATGTTCTATGTAGAGATAATGCAAGAGCTCAAACTCGGTTATCTAACTTGTGTTTGAAAGGGAGGGGGATTTCTATTTATAGCCTCTAGTGTAGGATTAATTAGGAAAACCTAATTAATCATGTATTGGGAAAGTAATTGTGATTTGGTGAGTGGGAGACATGGAGAATGGATGAGATTTAATCTTGGATATTATATTCGAGAGTGGGGAACATGAGGGGATAATGGAATATTTGACCCATATTTTTAATTTAAAGGTGGGGCATGGTGGCATGTGAGGTGGATCGTGATGTGGGAGTTTAATTTTGTAATGAGGAGGGTTGATTAATCAACTAATGTAGATTAATTTTATATGGATTTTTGTGGGAATATTGTGGTGGAAATTAATTGATTTAGGAGGGTGGTGAAATTGAGGTGTCTACATTTTCCCCTCTTTGGAAGGGTGTTATGAAAGTAGTGTCTTTTCAAAGAACTTTCAAAGAAAGGGATGAAATGAATGAGGATGCCCCAGGTGGTGGGATTTATGGATTTGAAGAGTTTCTTCTTAATGAACATTTTCTTTTGATAAGAATTTATTAGAAGAAGAAAGAGAGAGAATTCTCTAAGAAAAAGTAGAACAAAATTTTGCTTGTGAGAATAGAAGATGGTGGATGATGAATGTTATGGTATCCTCTAAGATAAAAATACCATGGGAAGTGCGTTTGAATATAGTTAGGATTATAGATTGACCGTATGATGAGATTTTAGGATTAGAATAGATTCTTCTTAACAAAGGTGTTCCTTCGATAAGAATCTATTGGAGGAGGAAAAGGGTATGGGTGATGAGTAATATGGTATCCTTGGGTAAGTGCACCAATCTGAGGGGAAAGGGGGTCTTAAGTGGACGCTTTTTCCTGAAAAATAAAGATCTTCAACTTCTACGAGTTATTTGAAATAGTTACACTCAAAATTGGAAGATGTTATAAGAACATGAATTGTAGAATTTTGAGTCTAGTTTATAAGCTACTAAAGTTTTTTGAAAATGGTTAAGCATAAGAGGGTTAAAAAACTAAAATACCAACAGGTGCTCATTTTTTTGTTAAAAAACATAGTAGACAATCGGTCTTTACTTCCCCGCCATTTTTAGCACTATTTAGTAATTTTGAAAACCGTTTAGTAGAAAGATAGATGAGAGCATCTAGTTTGGGCTAGAATTTTTTTAGATTTTTTTAGTGAGTATTATTTTATGATTTTCCAAGTACATAAGTTTTAAATTTTGAAAAATAACGAGATCTCTAACCGTGCCCCTCTAACAACAACTACTCAATTATATGCACTTATGAAATGCCTTATAATACATATCAAATCAAAACACATGTGTTGGACATAGTGTCATTGGTGTTTGTCATTGATGTTAAGTTGCATTGATGGAAAAGGGTGTCTAGGTTGCATAGGATTCACCATAAGGTGTCAATCATTAAGAAGCTTAAAGGTTGATTAGTAGTGCCTTGTTTTGGTGTCACAAAGTTTTGCATTGGTGAAGTGTTGGTTTGGAACCAAAAGGGAAACTTCACTATTTTGAAATTATTCATGACACCTTCAAGCGTTATAGAAAAATGGATGTCTCCAACATGTAGCGGATTTACGTAGTTTTCCACTACCTATTTTTTTCCTTCTAACTCTTTACATAACTCCTAGAATCTTCCATATAAGTTAGGTTTTACCATTGGAGTATTTGTGGAGAGATGGATAGCACCTTCAAGAGGATTTGACCTATCCTCACTACTTTAGGTTGTGCCTTTGACTAGGGTGAGAGGACCCTTAGTGTAACCTTTGTTTGATGAAGGAGATGGAGATATCCTTCTTTTGCACAAATTTTATGAAGAAAACCTTGGGAAAGTATGATCAATACTCCATAATTTAACTCTCAAGAGTTGTCACTTCTAAAAGATGGAGATACTTTCAAAACAAGGCTAAGGTTATTGAAGACATTATGAAATCTGATTGTTTCTGCATATTTTAGTAAATAGATTTTGTTCCTTTGTTGATATACAGGGAAAATAGGGGTAGTTCAGGATGGATTCATGGTTTTGAATAATTTTGGTGGGAGATTAAGTAGGATAAAGTTGATTATACCAGATCTTTGAGAGACTTCACAAAAATTGGAAAGCTAAATGATAGAAAGCTTTGGAATAGCTAAGATATTCCTTCAACCAGAAGGTGTGCTTCAATGGAGGCCCAGATCACATGGTTTCACACAATCTTTGAGAATCTAACATGAAGGCTTGAGTTAAAAGACTCAATTAAACACCAAAATCCCTGGTTCTCATCATGCCTAAGATACACCAAAGAAACTTACGAGACAATCTTTATCAACAAATGATAGTGAAGTGATTTTAAATTGTTTATCATCATCAAGGATGAAGGCTCTTCTTGAAATGAAATTGCAAATGCCACTAAATTATCACATAGGGATGAGATCTGTGTGATTTGGAGAGGATTTCAATGTAAGATTGCAATAGGAATAAGAAAAACTACTTTAGACATTTTAAAACAAAGCAGACACAAATTGCTCCAAGATTGACACAAATTAACTCAAAATTGATTAGATTCATCAGTAGGGGAAAGCTTCCAGAGTAATCTCAGAGCTTGTCAATGGCTATACATCTAACCAACTTGACATGATAGAAAAAAACACAAGAAGAAATTAAACGGTATCTCGGATTGGTCTCTCAGGAAGACGGGCTCTCTCAAATTTTCTCTTAAGAATTCAACCCCCGACCTTTGCAAGAGTATTCTCATTGCATTTATACATTTCACTCACTCACTCATCCCAAATTTTCCCCCAAAAAAGAAGAATATTGAGGGACCTTTGCTTATTACCAATTTTCCTCTAGAAAGTGACGTTTAACAAATTCACATCTAAAAGTTGCCAGGTGGACCAATTATGAATTGATCACATTTCTCAGACCCTCGACTAATGACTAGGATGCCATGCCACAACCTTTTTGGCAAGTCCTTAATCATTTGATTTTCATCATGAGAAATCCCCATTTTAATCATTTCGGAGGCTCTATATTTGGATCGATAGCAGGTAATCTTTTTTCTCTCGAGGAAACACCTTTTTCATCTTTTACACTTGTAACCTCCATCATTTCATCCTTTTCCCTCTCTTTCCTCTGCAACTCTTCCCCGCATCCATCTTCTCTGGTAATTCATGTTTTTGCAAGTGCCGAGCAATTCCAACTTCAAAATATCAACCTTAACAATCCTTGGACTCACAAATTAAGTTTTGAATCCATTCAATGGCACTTTATAGACAAAAATGACAAGGAATTTCATCAAAAAATGATGAAAAATAGTGCGTATTCACATCTCAGGAGTCTTGGAGAAAAAATGGTGGAAAAATAGGTGAAATGCATACATCAACCATTGATTCTTCCCCTTCTCTACTTTATTATTATAGTCATCCACGTGTTTCCTTGGTGCAACTGCAAAGGAGAAGTACAAGGGAAAGTTTCCAAACAAGCGCGGGCCTTCCACGTGCCCTGGGCCCAAGAAAAATGCCTTTTGGCCTTTGAAAAGTCTCAGTAAAAAGGAGCCAGTGGAAGCCTCCACGTGTCTCAATGGTGCACTTTGAGATGGTCCCCAAAGTGGAGACCCCAAACAAGTGCGGGCTCACCACGTGTCTCAGTCGGTAGAGTTGTTAAAAAAGTTGAAGGATCATGGAAGGCGCCATGTGTAGGGTTCGAGACAATTTTCCTTAGCCGTTGAAAAGTCCAAGCAAAGGTAGAGTGAGTGGAAGCCTCCAAGTGTCCTCCTAGTGCTTCTTCAAAATAAAATTTAGGGCCGGTCCCCAAACAGTGTGCGGTCCCTCCACATGTCCCAGGCCTTTCAAAATTGCTTTGAAAATTTTAAGTATAGAGAGCGGAGCCGGTGGAAGCCTCCACATGTCTCCCTATCACAATTGTTAAGGTGGGACCCTGAGGCGGATCCTCAAATGAGCGACCCTCCATGTCCATGGTCCATCTGAAAAAGCTGCACCGGCCACATGAAAATTTTTGTCTAAGTCAGGCAAGGAAATGGAAACCTCCACGTGTCTCCCAGCGCATAACTCCAAGGTCAAACCAAAAGGTGAATTTTTAGATGAGCGTCGGCCCTCCACGTGGACAAGTTTTGAGTTGAATGGGCCTTAGAGTTTTCAAAGTGCCTCACCGAGCCGCATCCAACTAGAAAGGGCCACATTTCCACAGATGCTGAGATGTAAATTTGATGAGGAAAAACACACCCATCAAACCGTAAAATGTAGGAAAATCACCATTTGAGCCCGGAAATGAATCTTTCTTTCAGGACAAGAATTTGGAAATGATATAAGGCCCAAATATGATCCTCTAAGCCACATCCAATCACATTTCCACAGATATTTGGGACAAAAATGATAGGGAAAACAAAACGTGATTGTGGAAAATGGAAGGAAGGAAAAAACTGATTTTTCACCCAAGTTACAAATCTTTTCACATGGACAGAGGAATGAAAAACAAATTTTGGATTTTAAGTGATCCTCGACCAAAGGAAGGGATGATCATGAAACCAAATGGAGGAAAGAGTTTTCATGCATCAATACGGGAGATAGAAAAGATGACAGAGCCCGCAAATTGAAGAATTTCAAGGAAAATGGGGTGAGATCAAATTGAGCACCAACATTGGCTCGACTCGGAGGATGGGCACTCCTGTGAGTGCCACAAGAACAAATAGTAGACCAAGTGCCAAAAATAAACCATTGGGAAATGGAGTCAAAGAATAAGCTTTACAGAGTAGAACAATAATAACCAACTCCCCAAGGATGAAAATGAGAAACCAAAAAAATGGCCGCAAGGACCAGGACAAACAAAAATAAAAAAACATGAAAGTAGAAAGAAACCAAAAGACTATACATTATACAAATGGAGTATACCTTGATTTATGAGAAATCAATCAAGGAAATGTTTCAAATGCCTGCCATTAATAGGAAATTCAAGCAGTTCCCCATCTAAGTCTTTTAGGAAGAAGGTATTTTCACCAATTCAAATGTCAATTGAATAAGGGCCCATCCACAATGCATCAAATTTACCATGCTTTCCCTTATCTTCATGCTTTTTATCCCATAATAGCACAAGATCCCCAATGTTGAAAGCTCTTGGAGTCACCTTCTTGTCAAATAACTTCTTCAACTTTTCTCTGAACTTCATGCCGCATTGATGGGATGCCCTTCTTTCTTCATCTAACTCAATAATAATTGATTGATTGAGCATCATATGGACTAACTTCTTGATCTTCAATTTGTTGAACAAACTGAAATGAAGACAATTGCAAATGAAGGGGCAGCAAAGCTTGAGTTCCATATACCAACTCAAATGGGCTTTTACGGTAGCTCTTTTGACAATGATTTGTCAGCCCAAACAACAAACTTGAGTTGCTCACCCCACTTCTTTTTTTCAGCTCAAGGTTCTTCTAATGATCTTCAACAAGTTTTTATTGTTGGACTCAACTTGTCCATTTCCTTGGGGATTGTAGTTAGAAGCATATGTCAAATTGATTCCATACTCTTTGCACATTGCCACCAAAGGTTTGGCTCTGAAACTCATGGCATTATCAAGCAACAATCTTAGTTGGCACTCCAAATCTACATATGATTTGATTCAGCATGAAGTCCATGATAACTTGGTGTGTTGCTTTCTTGGTGGGGATTGCTTCCACCCACTTAGTGAAATAATCAGTGGCTACAAGAATCCATTTATGACCAGCACTGGAAGGATCAAAAATTTCCCAATGAAATCCATTCCCCATTGCTTAAATGGGGCTTGATTCAATTGACATAGGCTGTAAAGGAAGGGAGCCTGAAGCTTTCATTCTTCCAGAAAAATGATGGTAACTTTCACATTTCCTAACCAATAGAGTTGTATCTTTGAAGAGAGTTGGCCACCAATAACCAACCCTCAAGATTTTATGTGTTGTAACTCTTCCAAAAAATGTCCCCACAAACTCCTCCATGGAGATCAGAAATTACCTTTGGGGCTTCTCATCTTCAATAATGCATCTTAAGAGCACTCCCTTGGGGTTCTTCCAAGCTAACCCAAAATCAGTAATGACATATTTTGAGAGGCTAACTTAAGAGCTCTTTTCTGATTTTTACTCAAATGTTCAAGGGCAGCATAGATGTCTGAGATAAAAGATTATATCTTTGTACCATTCAAAGCTTACCAAATTTTCAAGGACATCCACCCTTTCTCCTTCTACTTCATTCACCTCAATAGTTTTGCAAGTTTCTCTCAGCCATAAGCTTAGCTAGGCCCAAACCTCTTATCAATTTCATGGTTTGGATATCCATGTCATATTCCTACAACTTGTTTACCCATCTGCATATTTTTCTTGAGACCTCCATCTCTGATAAGATATCTTTCACCATGGTGTGGGAACATAAGAAACAACTTTAGAGCTCAAGATGTAAGGTCTGAAAACCTTTGTTTCTTTCACCAAGGAAAATGCTTGCTTCTCCATGATGGTGTACTTCAACTCAGCTCCTTGCAATGCCTTACTAAAAAAGGCAATTGGTCTCTCAGCCCCTTCATCATCCTTTCTGCAACAAGACAGATGCAATGGTGTTTTTGAAAAAAAGAAAACATTTGAAAAGGCTTCTTGTAATTTGGAGCTGCCAAAATAGGGGCATGCTTTAATGCTTCTTTGATCCCATTGAAAGCTTGAATGGAAGCTTCTTCCCATTTGATAACTTGGTCCTTCTTCAGCATGCTAGTAATGGGGATGGTCAGCTCAAGCAAAGTTAGACACAAATCTTTGATAAAGTTTATTTGTCCAAAGAAGGATTGAACTCCCTTCTTAGTTCTTGGAATTGGAACCTTGTTGATGGCTTCCACTCTCTCGGGATCAATCATGACCCCTTCCTTTGATACAATGTGACCAAGCAACTTTTCCTTTTGCACTCCAAAATGGCACTTCTTGGGATTCAATGATATGCCATACTCTACACCTTAACAACATTCTCTCAAGTGTTGCAAGTGATCATTTATTTTTGGAAAACATAGTTACATCATCTTGATAAACAACAATGAAATCATTAATATAACCAGCAAATGCTACATCCATTGCTCTTTGGAAAGTTTCTCTAGCATTCATTAAGCCAAAAGGCATCCTGACATAGACATAAGTTCCCGAGGAGTGGTAAAGGTAGTCTTTATTCTTTTTGAACTCCTTCACAACAACTTGATTATAGCCAGAGAAACCATCCAAAGTGGATAACAATTTCAGAACCAATTACCAATTGTAGCATATTCTCCATGTTTGGAAGAGGGTAATTATCTTTCAATGATGCTTTATTCAAGTTCCTAAAGTCTACGCACAACCTTATATCACCATTATTTTTTTAACAGGTACTAAATTTGCAACCCAAGATGAGTACCTTGTGGGCTGAATGATCCCTCCATCCCTCAACTTCTTCAATTCTTCTTGCATCTTCAAAGAAAGGAGAGTGGATTGATCGGCCTCTATTTTTTTCCTGAAAGGCTTGGCATTAGATTCAAGAGGAATTTCATGTTGGAACAAATCTTCCCTGTATGCCTTCAACTCAGAGTAAGACCAAGCTAGGTAGTCTTGATATTTCTTCAACAATTGAACATAGGATTGCTTCTCTTCCTTGCTTCAGATTGCTTCCTAACCAGATTTTATGTGGTTTTCCTTTGTGCCCAGGTCATTGTGCTCTTCCACATCTCTTGAAACTGACATACTTCTTGTTAATAATGCAATCAACATTATCAAAGTTTGATTCAAGTGCCACCAAACCTCTGGGAATCATGTTTGTCTTCATTTGGATGATGTCTTTGCCAAATAAAGTTTCCTTTCCTTCAACACACACCATTGGTTCCCAATCTATATTTTGGTCAGAAAACTCACCTTGGTTCTATAGAAACCATTTCACCTAGGCATCATCATCAAACACTTCCAATTTTTAACATTGTTAGGGATAGATGGCCTTGTTAGTATTTCAACATCATACTCACAAAAATGGGAATCATTGTATAATTTCCAAATCTGGATCCTAGCACTGCTAACTTTTCTACAACAACATTAAACTTTCTATCATGGTGCACAATATTAAATGAGTCAAACATTTCAATCAAATCCCAAATTGCATGCTTGTATTGTTTCATTCTCTGATTTTTAGTAGCATACAATTTTCTAATTTGCTTGACAATTAGTTCTGAATCTCCTTTGACAATGATATCCTTTACACCATATTTCCATGCAATTCTCAAACCTAATAACAATGCTTCATATTCAGCAATGTTGTTAGTGCATTCAAAGTTGAGTTTGAAAGAAAAAACAAACTCTTCTGGCTGGAGAAATCAAGAACAATGCCAACACCATTTCCAAACTTGGAACAAGCTCCATCGAATAACAAGGTCCAAGGAAAACCTACTTGTTCAAGACATTTACATTGATCAATCTTGTGCTCTTTTCCATCAGCAAATCCAACAAAGTTATCAGCATCTACATCAGCATACAACACTTCATAAGAAGCATTATTGGGATCTTCAATGAGGTGCAACATCTTCTTCTCTCCATACTGACTTTACAAGGCTCCCTTAATTGGAATGGTGGAAAAAGACATATCCATATGAACACTTCCACCAACACTTGCAGCCCACTTTCTTGATAACAACATGCCCCATTTGGTAGGGCAATCAACAATAACAACATCAAGTTTCAAGTTCTTACCCGGATAAGTTGCAAGTTGTACCACCAAACCTTTTACACATCCTACAACTGGCACCTCTCTAGAATCCATTGTAGTACACTTGCCATAAGTTTTGTCACTTTAATGTTCAATTCATTCATGACCTCTAGAGGCATAACATTGCATGATGCTCAGAATCAAACATACAATTGTGTAGCAGTCTGTCCTTAATAATCAGTGTTGTAAAAAATGGATCAACATTTAATTGAGACTCAACCAAAGATGTTCCCAAGTAAACTTCAGGTGGTTCACCTATCTCCTCAATGTTGGTGGTTTTTCTAGGTCTGTAATGGTTGGAGGAGGAGTGTTTACATTATTTATATTTCTTCCTTGGGTACTCCTATCTTCTTCGATCCCAAATACTCAAAAGGCCCTCTTCTTGTGCTCAAGAATCCTAAGTAGTTCAAAAATGGGACAGAAATCTTGATCTGACTCAAGACTTGGGAAATGTCATAAGGAATGTATTTGGGAAAAGCAACATTTGGAGAAATATTGACAAACTCATCGGATGGCACAAGATTTTTCACATTTTGGGCATGGGTGGGAACACCAGTTCTACTTGAGACAATAAGGCCTTTTCCAGATGCATCTTTCTTTGGAGTTTCTTTTGGGACATTGGTGAGAACTGGGTTTTTGGTTTGGCTTGAGGCCCTACCCCTTTGACAACTTTACTTCTTGTGTTATACTCTTTTCTTGGGCAACAACAACATTCATTTAACAATTGTCTATCCTCTTCTAATGGGATTCCTCCATCATACTTCTTAATCATTAGAGCTCTTAGGTACTCAAAATCATTATTAGGAAGTTCAAAATCTTGTACCATATCTATTTCTAAAGTATGAGAGGGAGGAAGAAGAGGTACCCAGTGAATGCAATCCCAAAAACTTGCAGCAAGTTCTTGCACTTATTACTTCAGTTGAAGTTACTCCTTGTTGTGAGCTTGTAGAGAAATCCACCATGCATGCATCATCATCATTAGTGTTATCATCATCATCAAGCTTCTTCAACTTGCTGATCTACTTCACATGGCGGGTGGGGTAAGAAACATTTGTCACACCAATCAATTTCATTTGTCTCTTCAACAACAACAACTCTGGCATTTAGAGGATCAGGCACTACTCTATTTTCCCTAGCTTGGGGTTGTCTAGCTCCCATGGGTCCTTTACCTCTATCATCATCTCGATCATTTCTAGGATGATTTACAAATCTGTCTTGTCCTTTTTGCCTATGTTGACCTTGAGAACCTTGTCCAATTCCTTTCTCTTCCCTGGCTAGCTTGTAAGAGATTTCTTTGACATCTCGGCCAAAGTCTTTACAACTTCCTCAAGATCCACAACCTTACTTGATTGAGGCTTCTTTGGGTTGATTAGTTTAACACCCTCCCTCTTAGGAGGTTTTCTAACTACTTTAATGTTGTTCTCAATTTGTAGAGCCATGGTAAAGGCCTGCCTCAAAGTGTTGGGTTCTTATCCCTCAAATAGTAAGAAACTTTCTTATCAAATGCATTTGAATACTTTATCAGACATGATTCATCACATGGCCTCAAATTAACAGAAGTCTTCTCAATGTTTTGTTAAATCTTGTATTGAAATCATGCACTAATTCATTAGGATTCTTTTTTATATTTTCAAATTCTGATAAAATAAACCTAGGGTCTGTTTTATCTCCATACTGCAATCTAAAAGCATTATTCATCTCTGTCAAAGAATCAATGGAATTATTTGGCAAAGATTTATACCGACTTGCATATCTTCTTCTAGAGTATGGATAAACAATTTAATGTACACATCCTCAAATTCTATTTCAAATTCCTCCATCATATTGACAAAGAGCTTCAAGTGTTGATCACCAATGATTGCATTATTTCCTTGAAACTTAGGCAATCTATTTCTTACATCTTGTGGCACAACATTTGGATAGCCACCATACCTCTAAAATTGATGGGACCAAAAGTATTAACAACAAATGGAGGTCTGGGTGGAGGCTAAGCCATATTATTTTGAGGAGGTGACCTTGGAGGAGATGTAAACTGATGAGGAGTGAGAAGTCATGTGTGGTACAGGGATGCAATTCTCAGAATGACTGCCCTCTAAAGGCTCTATTTCTTGGAAAACTCTATCAGATTTGGAAAATACAGGGGTAGATTGAGAAGAAAAATTTTCAAATACAAAATAAGGACCCTCTCCAGATGGAGAATTCAATTCAACAAAGAGACTACCTGATTCAGAAGCACTTGAGGAAGTATTGTAATCTTCAATCACAGGATGATTAGTTTCACCAATGGAGATCTCTTTTCTTGATGTTTGATCTCCAACAACCTTCCAAATTCTTCTTCCTTCTGAATTAGACTTTCCCAACTCTTGAAACAACCTTCTACTAGGGTCCTTGGTGAAGAAATATCTTCTTCCTTCCATCTTTGTAGAGATTAATGAAAAATATTACTTGATATATGTTAAGACACTGGTATTTATTAATAATTTAAACAACACAGAGTCACCACTAAGTATTTTCACCTTAGTTTGTGAAAATGCACTATGAAAGACCTATCAAATGTCTATCAATACCAGATTCATGCAAAGCTTACAAGATCTTCTCTTCTTTTACCAAATTTTTCAATGATGATACAAACTTTAGTGCAATAACTGTATAAGCTGGAAATATTACACGTTTCAGAACTTACAACTTTGAACAATTCTTACAGATCTCGAAGCAGAGATAATGATGTTTCAACAATGTATTTACACTTAGATCATGTAAGAAACATTACCAGGTATGTATGTACTGCACCTTTGTTCAAATAGTCCCCGGAAAAATGCCACTAGTGTTGTTGACAAGAAAAATGGATATGAACTAGAAAAAAATCAACAAATCATCCCACTGCAAGCGTAAATCAGATCCCCAAAAAGAAAGGCGCCACGAGTGTTGGTATCCAAATTTGTTCTCCTTTTCAACCAAACAAGCAACAAATATCATGATTTTAGATTTGGCATGGATCTTAGAGATAGATCGATCATGATGTATGTCATTTTGTAGCTGGGGATGAGATCTAACTGGCCCTTTGTCACTCATATTTGTGGAGAGATGGATAGCACCTTCAAGAGGATTTGACCTATCCTCACTACTTTAGGTTATGCCTTTCGACTAGGGTGAGAGGACCCTTAGTGTAACCTTTGTTTGATGAAGGAGATGGAGATATCCTTCTTTTGCACAAATTTTATGAAGAAAACCTTACGGAGGGGAAAGTATGATCAATACTCCATATCGACCTTAATAATTGGACTCTGACACAAATATCCATTGATTTACCTCTCAAGAGTTGTCACTTCTAAAAGATGGAGACACAGAACAAAAACAAATTCTAGACTTTAAGTGATGCTCGACCAAAGAAGGGGCTGATCATGGCAACCAAATGGAGGACATAGTTTTCATGCATCAATACAGTGAGATAGAAAAGACGATAGAGACCACAAACTGAATAATTTCAAGGAAAATGAGGTGATATAAAATTGAGCACCAACATCACCTCTGGATGCTTAAAATATTTCCTAAACTCTCTCGTGAGAGATTTGTTTAATATCTCTCAAATGGAAAAAATAACTAGCATGGAAATTGGAAATTTTGAATCATGACAACTAAGCCCTTAATTTAATATAAGGCTTCTAAGTCATTGTGTATCCTTCCTCTGGTGATGCAAGAACATCTTGTTAATAATCAATTTTGGATTTCTTAGGTGACTAAGGGTATCTCACATGGACTGATGAGGAGCAAAAAACAAATTCTAGACTTTCAAGTGATCCCTCGACCAAAGAAGGGGCTGATCACTGGGTCCACTTAGATGGTGAATCAAGATAACTAAGGTCACATCTTGTTAATAATCAATTTTGGATTTCCACTAAGAGATCTTGGGTCCACTTGAGATGGTCATATCTTGTACTAGTCCATTTGGACTCCATAGGAAAGAATAGGGAGTTTCCATCCAAATGTATAATTTGAATATTTGAACTAGCTCATGTATGTTATAGGCTTAGGTGTTAAGTGACATGGTCTTCTCAAATGAGATGTCGATTTGGAGGTTAGATATTATTTTTCAAAGCTTTTCATGAGTAAATATCATATTTTAGATCATATTCTTATCTATAATGGTGTGTAAGGCTTCATGGAACCCTCATAGTGTCCATGGAATGGAAAATATATAGAAAGAATTACTCAGACCAAACTATACCATGTTTTAGAAGTTTAGTAGTATGTAGCATGAACATAATGATTCAATGGAATCCTTGAGTCGATTTTAGGGCATTTATCATAAGGACTTGGTGTTTCAAAAGTCAAGAAAAGGTAATAAGCCATTTAAAGGAGGTTTCTTAAATTAAATCTGCTCACAATCCTAATTGTGTGCCCAGGTCTTAAGGGCTTAGAGTAGAACATTCATTGTAAAATTTAATATTTATGCATGTTAGAGTCCTTGATAAGTGTACAAGAAGGTAATAAGAATATCAAGTGTTTCAAAATACCTAATACATGTTAGAATAAGAATAAAATCAAAGGAATGTGCAAATACAATCTAACATTGTTATTGCCCAATTTGAGGGTTAGGAAAATTTAATTTTAGAAAAGTAGTCTTTATTCCATGTGTTTGAAGTGGTTGGAGCCTCTTAGGGCATTAAGGACTCATAAAATCAGGGCATAAGGAAATAGTATTGAGTGGTTAGTAGGTAAAGGAAGAAATGTACAATCATGCTTATTTCTTATGACTATCAAGACCAACCTTGAGAAATAGTTGTCTTAGGAAAGAAACTCATAAGGAATTTGTATCTATCATTGAGGGAGTGGTGTTATAATGTTTTGAATCCTTGAGTAACAGGGTAAAATCCTTATACAAATTTAATTAATAATACATATTGACTATCTTGCATAGTCCATAAAGAATCCTAGAGAGAGTAAGGGTTTTTATGAAAAGCCTTAAGTGAAAGAGGAAGAGTTCAATTATTTTCATTAGTGATTAGGAGAGGGGTAAGCATAGTGAGATGATTGAAAAGAAGATTGAGTAAAAGTCAAGGTGAAGGTGAAAAAACATTTTTGATAATATTGTTTAGAGCTTGAGAAAACAAGGAGTCTTAAAAAGCCAAAAGTTAAAAATCTAGCAAGATGATGGATAAATGAGTAATGGAGCATTGAGGTGTGCTTAAGTAAGGTGTATGGGTGTGTTGAAAGGTGGATGTAAGGATGAAATAGGTGGTAATCCATTAAACCCTTAATTTTTCTTTCAAACCCTAACTAGACCTACTTGAAACAAGGGAAAAGGAGAAAGTTGAATTGGGGAAGTTGTATTTTGAGTTGAAGTTATATAAAGAGGATTACAGGGTACTCTATATCATCTAGCCAACCTGTCATCAGTTCAACATTTACCCTGGCTCAAAGGAAATTCCTAATAATATCATTCAGTGTGTTTCATTGTGTAGGGAATAGTTTCTAAGGTGATTGATCAACTCATTTAGTTTTGATGAGAGACTACTTCCTCTAAAGCCTAAAAAGGCCATTTTGGCCATTATGTAGCTAATTAAACACCCTTAGAAATTTTTTAGAAAAAATATAAACCATCTGAGGGTGATTTTAGAGAGAATTGAAGATGTCTAGGTAAATTTAGGAAATTTTAGGAAATAAAATCTCATTCAGGAGTAATCTGTTTAAGACCGGGTTTTAGGTGTAGGGAATGAAAGCTAAAATGGTGAAATTTGAATTCTCTAGATGATTCAGGATATGTATCCCATAAACTGGGGGTCTGGGGATCCAACCCCCCGAGCCAGAGGCGGATAGGCGGATAGCGTTAGATAGATATGATATGGGCCGCCTCCCCATTCCACTAGGGACCCTCTATATTAGCCGTTGTGTGATCAGATTAGATCCTATTATATCATATTATATTAGATTCATTCTATATTGTATATAATAGGTGATTGATCGATAGCTAGAGAGAGTGGAGTTCGATTCTTAGTTGTGAACCATCCAAAAGAGTTAGATGAAAAAAAGGCATTGGAAGTCTATTAGAATACTCTACAAGGTATAATAATCAACATTGATTCAAGGCTTAAATATTTCTTTAGGTATTACAAAATGTTTGACTTCCTCCTATTTCAAAATGAAATATGACCTAAATTTTGAGTTACATGAAGAATTAGATTTTTTGAATATTTTCATCACTCGTAAAATGTGATTTGTAGTGTTTCGAGTGAAGTATGGAGGTCAAGAACATGGAACACATCCTTAAATTTCATTCAAGTATTAATCCCCTATCGGAGGAGGAAACCCATTTCCATGAGGAGAAAATTGAGAAAAAATGTTTCCATGTACCATAAGCATGCTTACACCTAGGTTTTATTTTGGTTAATAAATTGAATTGTGGAGAATTCATCATGTTCAAAGGTGAAATGTGGAGCTCAAGGAGTGACTATTTATGATCATCATATCCCAATTCTATCATTGTACCCAAATCTCTCCAAAGAACAAGCTAAAATAAGCTAGTCATGCCACCGAGGTATCCAAGACCATCATGTGTGAAGTATTAAGTCATTTTCTATCTCTATGAGAGACATATGAGAAAAGACATATATGAGAATTGTGAATTTGATTCCATGAAAGGATTATTTTAGAGCCAGGAAAGGTGAGGGGGTGATCATTATATGAAGCACCTTATTTTTAAGAATGAGCAATCATCTGAGTTCACTTGATGCAATTCATTTGGTACTATTGGTAAAACTCATTCAACACCTAATATTGTGATCACACCTTAAGGAGGAGGCACATTACAATCACCTCATTTTTTCCATAAGAAAAGAATCCCATTCAAGGAGCAATCCTCTATCTATAAAGTGTGAATTTCATTTTAGTAAGAAGTAGACAAGCATCATAGAGTTTATTCATGGTCACTAAAGTGAATTATGGACCAAATTTCAGAATTAGTGCCAATTCAAGTAGTGGTAGGGCCAAAATCCAATCTAGAAGATAAAAAAACCTACAAAATGACTATATGTTTTCCCAAAACAAAGACCGATTACAATATATATTTCCTGAAAGTTTTAGGTCCTTGTTGAAATCCTAAAAATGAGTAAGTACTAACCAGCTTATATTTTGAAAAACTATCTTCTAGATTAGAACTGTCGGAGCTACGGGACCACTTCCATCATGTGAAAAGTGACCCTAGTTTCTTATATTTATTAAAATTATAAAATTATAAAGAAATAATAAAAGAAATCTTAGACACAACATTTATTTTAGTAAATATGGCTCCTTGATCCATCCCAAAATTTGTACAACTCAAAATGCGTACGTGTTATAGCTTTGTGAATTACCTAACCAAGAAAAACAAAATGCATACATGTTTCACGTATTTCACATTTTTTTCTACTTTTTGGCCCCCCATATTGGTGCACTTACCCCCTTCAAAACAAAAATACCATGGGAAGTGTGTTTGGAGATGGATAATATAATGCCCCTCAAGAGAGATGGAAAAAATGGGGAAGATGACAGATCTCTTGAAAGGATGAGATAGAGATCAACAATAAATGAGAGATCAATCTTGGGTGGATGAGGATGAGAATGGGGTGAGTGAGGAATGGTGAACATGGGTACACAAATGGGGAAATAATTCAATTGACCTTGAATGTTAGGTGTGATGATGTGTTAAGGGACTTAAGCAATAATGAATGGAAATGAAATGGATCGAATAGTTTGATAGGTAGGTTCGGATTTTATGGGGAATATAATAGAAAGGTGAAGGATATGTCATGAAGGGAGATAAATGATGGAGAAATGAGGTACACAAATGTATTTAAAATGAGGTAGCTTGAGATTAGGATAAGGATAGAGAAGAATGGGGAAATAAAGCTAGCTTGTAGATGATAAAGGGGAAAAGAAGGAGATGAGAAAGGTGAAGAATAATGGGTGAAGAAGAATGAGGAAAAGTAAGAAGAATGTATAGAGAAAAAGAGAGACTATGAAAATGAGGAGGAAGGACAAGAAAAGGGTGATCATTACTTAGGTTAGTAGAGGATTGTGAGAGTGGTGGCTTGAAGAAGATGAAGAATGTAGAGGAGGAAAAAGATAGAAAAGGACCATGGGAGTGAAGGAATCAATGGAATGGATGGTAGAATGAATCCTATGTGTTTATACAAAAATGTGCTCCCTTGTCCCTTGAATAAAATCTAGATGGATTCATTTGATTCTCTTAGATACCTTTGGATGCAACCTTAGGTGATGATAATAGATGCTTAGAGCTTGGTCCTTTATTTTGGTCACATAGCTTTATATTTATATGATTCCCTTGGTTGAATTTCATGTAATTGACAATTGAAAGGCCAACCCATAAGAAAATAAGATTCCCAAAATATAAAAGAGGTTTAAAAAAGCGAGTAAGATAGAAAGAGGTCAAGGGCACCCAAAGGGGATGAGGGTTCATGGTGTTGGTGTCCTGGCTAGGCACTGGTATCTAAAGTCATGAAAGATAAAGCAATAAATTCTAGACTGGGCTGTAAGGTGTGCAATATGAAAGAGAAAGAAAGAAAAACATAAAAGAGGCCAAAGACAGTAGTCAATTACTAGTTGTCTCACGTAGGAATCATATGAATGTCAAGTGTGTTCTTATAACCTAGAAATGTACCCAAGTGTGTGATTTTGTGTCTTCATTTTTCCCCACTTTATTTTGTTGAGTGAATACTCAATAACATAATGTAGATTAAGAGATGTGTACCTATAACCATGTAGAGTGTGATGGTGATGGTGTGTTGAGGAGAAAATTGAAAGCGTGAAGTGATAAAAACGAATTGTGGAAGCTAAGAAAGGGAAAGTGACCCTAGGGGTGAAGCATATGTATTATATTGTGTTATACCTATTGTTGTTGTAACTTGATAAAGGGTAGTTTCTTGTTGTGTATAAAGGAAGGACCTGAAAAAGAAGAGCGAAAAGAGTAGTCAAAGTCATGTATTATGAAAAATCTTTAAAAGTATGTAAAATTATGTAAATGTGTGTAAAAGTAGTAAAAGGAAAGTGTGCACCTGATCCATGAAGAGTGAAAAGGATAGAAAATATTCTAAACTGTTGTAGAAGAGTGCTTTTTTTGGTCGATCTCACACCAAGAGAAAGTTTTTTAGGCGATCTCACACCAAGAGAAAGTTTTTTAGGTGATCTCACACCAAGAACTATTTTTTTCATTAATCTCATGCCAAGTGTGAGTTTTTGGGTGATCTCACGCCACGATAGAATATTGTTTCCAATGATTGTTTATTTATACACCACTACATACGGTGTGATACATTTTAGTTCCATATTATTCTCTATTGTTCTAAATGTACTGATTGTCCTAGTTAAATGAGATTGTAGGATATTGCATGCATTCGTATTTGAGGCCAATGCCACGATCCGATGAAACTTATCTATGGACTCTTATGAACTATGTTGATCTAAGAAAGAATCGTGATCGCTCCCCTGGTCATAGGTTCCTAGGAAAGGTCAGGATATCCTAGACGCTAGTTTCTATATCTAGGTGTTGGTGTCTCCAGGCTGGAACCGAGGACCCAAGTCATATTCTGCCATTTCGTAACTTTAGACTATTATCTTCTTGTGATGTGTAAATATGTACTGAATTTCTGAGTTACTATATGGGGTGACTAATTCACCCAATGTATGCCCCCTCATTTTGGTTGCATGTGATGCTAATAGCAAAATGCGGTCCAAAGGAGAGGAACTTAATCTGATCAAAGACTAATACCCTTCGGGGAGAATATGCATGGTAGAAACCAACATACATTCAATCAAAGTGGCTATAAATATGTGTTAGTATAAAAAGTGACAAGCATGTTATAGAAGATAGTGTAAACAAGCAATAGTGCAGATAAAGTATACCGTGAAAAGCGGGTTTCAAACATAGGATATCGCTCAAAGTGTTACAAGACAACCAAAACTAAAGTGACCAAAAGTATACAAGAAATGAACATACAAGACATAGGGCATAGCCCGCAAACAATATCATATAATGGAAATCAATGTCAAGAAAATGTAACACACAACCATGGTGGAAAATAGTTCCTATAAGACAAATGCTACACATAAAGCACTCATTACCACATTAGAAAGATAAAGAGTATCTCAAAACGTGTGTGTATTAATGGAACAAGCGAGTGTGCTAGTAATAATAAGTAGTATAAATGAAACAATAACACATGTAGTGTGTGAGAAAGTAGATGCCCCTAAAATCCCTTGTGGGACCGGTAAGAGGTACATTATTAAGCATCATTACTACGTGTAAAGATCTATAGGAAGTATGCATTCACAACTAAAGAACAAGTGAACATGCATGTGTATATGATAAATATAATGACATAATAAGCATTTGTCTAGCATGGGAAACCAAGTGTACATATAAGTGTAAGCAAGCAAGAATAAAAGCAACCAAGATATGTAATATGTTTTGAATGAGTGAGATGTAATGGTAAGCAAAGTGAATGTTATATGAGTAGTGTTCCCCGAGTGGATGTGAATGTGAGCGGATGAGCATGAGATGAATTTCATTTATGAGAGACCCCTCAAAAATCAAGAATGAACCATAGAACAAGAGTGTGACATTGGGAAATGGTTTGAAAGAGATGCTAAAAAGATAGATCATGAAGCGCATAGCGTAAAGTGTATAAGAGGTGAGATTCAATTCAGATTTAGACCCTCAGCGATCAAATATGAATTATGGAATGAGATCATCATAGGGTAGTGACGATAGAATTTTTGTATCAAGTTGCATAAGATGAATGAGAAAGACTAGATATGAAGCATAAAGCATAAGAGTAGGAATGTTAGACACATGATGATGTTATAAGGGGGGAACATGATACCCCCAAGTGTATGATGTAGAAAATAATAAAGTAACATCATCTAAGAGATCATCATGGTCATGTTCAAAGCTAAATGGAGAAGCGTCAGATACCTAGTAAGAAATAGTATGGGGTTGATCATATAAAGATTCATTGTTATGTAAATTGTATATGCCCATTGTGCATTCTTCATTAGTAAAAGGTGGTAATGGGCATCAATGTGCATATCAATGAGTAATATTTTGTGTATAGCCAAGAAATGAATCATTACAAATAGAAAATTTGTCAAGAGGTATGGGAAATGTGATATCAATATGATTAAGATCCAAAGTTCCACCAATGTAGTCAAGCCAAGACTACTCAAGTGTAAGTGGAGAAGTGCGAGAAGTGTGTGGAACAAATCTTTTGGTAGATGAAGATATAGAGGCCATAAGAAGTGATGTAGACATATCTATGGTAGAGGTGAGGATAATGAGATGGAGGAAGAGATCAGCAAGTTTAAATCGAGCCAAGTCAAGCCATCATGTGTGTAAATAGTATCAAAACAAGTAGGATCAAATGGAATGTGAGGCCAATAAGAATTATTTAGGAAAAGAGTGCATGTGAAAGGAGGAAGCACCAATGAAGGGTGTTCTTGGAGAAATGAAGTAGGTGGTATGTCATCCAATGTATGTACAAACCTCTGAAAAAGTACCATAGCATTAGTAGAATAAGGGGTTTCTTGAATTGATATTCACCAGGGCCAATAACAACAAAAGTACCATTAAAGTATGACTCATCGATATCAATAGGATTTAAGTTAAGATTTGCATAATTTTTAATGAGTAAGCTCAAGGCAGTATCAACATCATCATCAAAATCATCAACGGTTCACAATCACATAACAAACACGAGCTTCAAGATATTGGTATAACACAGCTTTTCAATCACATAAATGGCCTAGAATCTGAGTTGGGTCTTCAAAGACAACATGGACGTCAATGCCCATATGCAAACATGAGCACCAGGCACCCCTAATCCTTCTTGGGTGCCTATTGACCAAGGGTAGTTACACATTTTTCTCAAAGAATCATATTTTTGGAATTTAACATAGCGGTATTCTCAATGCGGGCATAGTCCTCAAATAATCAACATGAATGCTTTCACCTTTTCGATCAATTTGAACTAGATGAAATGGATCGTACTTGAACACACCATATGCAATGGTGTATACATCGTTAGGAAGAATTTAAAGGTTGGATAATAACACTAGACCTTTCTACCTACACTTCTTCGGTGGCGTGGGATTGCCCAAAAAACTCACACTTTGCTTAATTGGTGTGAGATCACCCGAAAAACATTCTTGGTATGAGATTACCAAAAAACTCATTCTTCTACAACATTTTCAAGATCCTTTCTACACTCTTCACTCATCATGGATCAGGTGCACATGTTCCTTTTCACATTTTACACACTTTTACATTTTTTTACACGTTTGGATCAAATTTTTCATATACACATATTTGACTATTCTTTTGCTCTTCTCTTTTACAGGTCCATCCTTATGGGAAACAACAATCACATCATCAAGCATCAAGTGACATCAACAATAGGCACAACATGACATCTACACACCACTTTCACCCCTAGGGTCACTTCCCCTTCTCTAGCTTCCATGCTTCACTTTCTATTATTCCACACTTTTTCTTGTATCCTCGGCACACTTATCGCCATCAATCTACATGGTTATCAAGTATACATCTCTTATCTATTTTATGTTATTGATATTTCACTCAACAACATAAAGTGGGGGAAAATTTAGACACTAAATCACACACTTTGGGTAAATTTCTAGGTCCTAATCACATACCACTATTCATATGATTCCTAAGCGATAAAAGTACTAATTGACCATTGTCTTTGGCCTCTTTACTTTATTTTTATTTTCCTTCTTTGTCTTACACACCCTATTGCCAATTTTAACTTTTGATAATTTAATTTTATGAGTTTGGACACCCACGCCCAACCAAGATGCCAGTGTCGAGGCACCCCCATCCCCTCTAGACGCCCCTAACCCCTTTGTATCTTGCTCACATCTTTTGGGTCCTTTCTATTTGTTAGGCATCTTATTTTCTTGGTGGTCATCCTTTTAGTGGTTAATTATGAAATTTAAACAATGGAATCATATAAATACAAAGTTATGTGACCATAATAAAGGACCAAACACTAAGCATTTACTATCACCACCTAAGGTTGCATTCAAAGGCCATTACAAGAGCATCAAAGTATACATCTAGCATACACACAAGGGACAATGGACTGCATTCTTTTACATACTTTTCATATGAGGGTAAGTTCATTTTCCATGCACACATCTACTTACATTTGCTACATGTAGTTATTTCTTCGATATTCAAGTGCATCTAACACAAGAGCCATGCGCAAAACTACATGGATCAAATGTAGTGCAGCACTCATATCATAATTTCACTTCGGTTGGGTGACCGTTCGAGTCGGGGTGTGAATCCCCATTTACATATTTTTTATTTTTAGGATTTGATGTGTTTTGTGGTTTTACAGGTGTTATTTCTCTTTACATGTTTCAAGAATCTTGAAGACTAAGTGCGACATACAAGTGATCAACAATGAAGGGTAATGACATAGAAGCGACATTGTAAAAATCATGTTTGGAGGTTCTGAGCAAACACATGTGCCCAACATTGGTCTATAGTGCTCGAGCACACCCGACTTGATCCAAGTGCTCCAATCCCAACATTTATGATGCTCGCACAATTTTTTGGACTTGGTTGCAACAGTTTGCCTTCCTATTCCATCAGATTTCCAGATCGACACTACTTCAAGATTATTGTGAAATCAGCTAAGTCTTCTTTCCTCCCTCTTTCACTTAGGGTTTTACATTTATCTTGTTTATTGCTTAGGCCAAATATGTACTTTAATTTATATATCATTACGTTGTAACTTAATTAGGATTTAACATTTATTTTCCAATATTTGCTTAATCAATTAAAAATGCACAATAGTGTGTCTCACTTGGTGGGCCAAAAATGTGACCCATGAAATTTCACATCAATAATTTGAGGGGTCTTCGAGTGAACACCCACTTCACACGAACCTCTTATTCACAATTTTTCATGTCATTAAAAAAGGGGTTCACCCGAACCCCCTTCAATCGAAGGGGGTTCGGGAAAACCTCTTTAGGCATATTTTATCTTGCATATTTTTCAAAGAGAATGAGGGAATTAGGCTGAGGGGGGGTTAGAGCAAACCCCCTTCATGCAAATTCCTTTGTGGAGCCTAGGTGGCACCTATGTGGCTTGTTTTTCCCTTAATCCATTTGGAGGGAAATTATAGGCCTAAATATGCCACATGTTTAGGTCTAAATAGTGAATTAAATTATGAAAAATTACAAATAAATTCATTTTTTACGATCTTTCCAAAAATATAATTTTGATTTTTAAAATGGGTTTTACTATTTTTTTTAAATTATTTCTAAACTATGGTATTTTAAGAAATTTGGTATGTCCCATTTGAGACACTATGAAAAATAGTAAATCATTTCCAATTTTTTTAAAATATATTTTACTAAAATTTAATGTTTTTGTTACGCTCATGAAAAAAAAATCAATTTTGAAATAAATAAAGAGATATATCACCATAAACATCTATACATATCTAAATCAAATAATATATTCACTAAAAATTAAAAATATCCAAAAAAATCCAAAAACTATCCATTAATAGATAATTGAGTCTAGAATATATATCTAAAATTTCATAGTAAAAAAATATGTTTTGAATACATTACAAAATGTTGGCACAATGTCACTCTACTATAAAATAAGAAACAACCTTTGAAATAAATAACTAAAAAACCAAAAAAATAAAATTCAAAAAAAAATCCACATACATTATACATTCAAAATGCAACATTTCATTAGTTTACAACATTTTCAAATTCTATGTAGTTTTGTGGCAATTGCCTCTACAATTTCAGTGATGTCAAAAATTCATGTGTTTAGAGGTACAAAAAGTGCAAAAATGTAGAACATGCTTATGTGCTTCGACTAATAATTTAATTGCTCGTTTTGAAGCATATATAATCTTGATATATGTTTTGGCTTGTTTCACTAAGTCTTAAATAATCTTTATGTCTAGCACCACACATATATATTGTAATAAGCCAATAAGTTGATTTGATTTTATATCTTCAAACTCCGAAAAATACAAAAATGTATTTTCTCCATTATTGTTATGTTTTCCTTTCGCATAGCAAGAATGTCCCATTTTGTTTTCTCTTGATGTAGATTTCTAGTCCCTAATATTTTTCATATTTTTGAAAGCTCAATTGACAAAACTTGAGTAGAAGTGATATCCTTTTTTTCGACTAGCAATCTCAAAAGCCCCAATTTTCATTTTAGAGATTATTATTATAAGTCTTGATCCAAAGAAATTCATGTAGATCTCTTTGATTGAATTTTAGTTGGACCAAAAAAAAGAAAAGGTAAGGAAATATTTATCCATGTAATGTATGTAAAATCTAAAATAAAAACCTTATAATTAATATTTATTAAATTTACTAAATAAATATATCTAAAATATCTATAATATTAGTTTAAAGCCTTAACACATCATCATTCATATGGGTTCATACAATGAACATAGAAAATATTGTTTAAAAATAAAGAGACGTGATTAAAAATCCTTTGAAAATGATATTCACATAAATCAATTAAAGTTATAGTCAATAATATAATCCAAAAAGAATGTCTTAATGTCTTAATAGCATCATCATTCATATAGGTTCATCCTTATCTAGCACTCACAAACCTAGATGGGTCCATGCTCTCCTCAATCAAAATATCCATACCAAAAATTGATAAACATTTTAATTTTTTGATTGGTGGAGAGATGTGGGTCCTACCGGTTTGTGAGCACTAGAAAAGGATTGTCTTGTTTAATTTTTTTCGTTTGTTGACCCAATTCTCTAAAGAAAACTATGATTTGTACATATTTGGCTTCTTACTCTTTTTCATATGGATGTGCTTAGAAAAGGTAAGAGTCCTAATACATATTTTTGATATATTTTCTATCAATGGATTGCATCCGATGGACTCCTATATGACCTATTTACAAATCTCAAGGCTATGTAATTTTAGGACTATACACTACTCTCAAGTCTTAAAGCAAGCTTTGTTAAGAGTTCTTTCATAAAGAAGCTCATCATCAGGCCTTCCAACCCTATGTCATTATAATCAATGAAGTTTGAGGCTTCAAAATGTGTCCAGTGGTTCCCATAGTAATTTGAACCCTAGCCATCAATGGGACAGTTCTCCTCCTTTTACCACTCGGTTACACCATCTAGTTTAATCACCATTATGTTATTAGAATTTTGGCATATGATTTTCTGCTTTATTAAATATATAAATAGATATGTAAGGTGTAAAAATTTAATTTCTTTTATTGGAAAAGAGAATTATTAATAATTTAAAACAACTACATGGCATATTCAAAAATAGATTGTGAAATTCAAAAACCACATTAAAATTTTGAATCCGACATTAATTTTTGGCTATATAAACATTGTTATAGATTTTCCTACTAAGGTGAACTTTCCAACTTTGTGTAAAGAGGAGTAGAACATACAAAAGGTAGAATCAAAGAAAGGAATGAAGTATTACAAACATGAATAGTACCTATGATTTGTTATTTAAGGGAATATTATGCACATGGATGATTCTCAAAAAATATAAAGGACACTTTGACATACCTAGAATGATCAAATCTTCCCTATGTCATTAAGAAATTACTGTACTAACTCGATGTCGGTTGGGAAAACATATGCATGGTTGATAAATCTAAGAAATCCTTTACAACATATATAGAAAACACACTTCCCCATCCGAGTTGAGATGAAGTTGTACAAATCAAAGCAATTCAAAGGATGTAGAAAGAGTCCAAAAGAATGATCGATATAAAATATAAAGTCCATAGTCGAGAAGGATATAATGGAGAAATTTAAGGACATCTCGAGACTTCTATCGTGAAACTACCTCTCCAATCATGAGGATTGTGGTTGTTTTTTATTGTCGAGATTTCTTGAAAGAGCAAGAGAAGAGAATATGTGACATTTGATCTAAGTAAAATGGGAAAATTTTAAATCAAAACAATTAAGTGTTTTGAAAAACTAATTTTTTAAATAAAAACTCTAATGAATACTAGTTTTTTCCATGTAAACCATAATCTTAGAATAAGGATCGCGGTCGGCTTTATTCTCAAGCTCTCTTGAAAGCACAAGAGAAGAGCATACACAACATTTGATTGAACTAGGTAAATGGGAAAAACATTATTAAAGAATTTAAGTGTTTAAAAACTGATTTTTAAATAAAACATGCAAGTTAGGATTAGAAAAACATGCATAAATAGCGGGAATTAAAAATCAAATTGGAAAATCTAGAAAAATGGGCCAAAATTTGACAGAAAACTAGTGCACATTGAATCTCTAGCACATGAAAAGTGACGGAAAACATAGGTAATGCAACGCTAGCTCATACAAACAAAATAGCTGGGAAGTATAGAAAATGTAGGAACAATTAGGTTAACGGTAGCACATACAATAGAACTCTAACACATGCAAGGTGAGCACTAGCGTGTGCAAGTTAACGATGGCCGTGCAAACTTGTCTCATGTAGAAAAAGAGAAGGAAAATACAAATAACACTAATACACCAAGGGCAATACTAGAGCACAAAGTTGAATGCAAACACATGCAAATGAAATGTTAGCATGTGTAGTGTAATGCTAGCACAAGAAATGGAATGCTAGCGCACATAATGTGATGCTAGTGCAGATATCCTATCCTTCTTAAAAACATGTCCAAACATTCAAAAATTGTCAAATATATTTGATTTTTGATGATAATTGTTAGTGCAGAATCACAACACCCCTAAATTTCTACAACCAGATGGGTTGAGACTCTCAGTGTGATTGCACAACATGGAGCATCTCTCAAGGTGTGGGACCTTGCGAGTTGAGAGAGCTCTCCGGATTGAGGTTGGTTCCTATCCCTTTGTTTAGGTGTACACAAACAAATTACAGAGGATCTATTCTAAGTCTATTCTATCTACCAAGGAGACAAGGTTAGAGAGATGCAAGAAAATAAACCTAAGCTAACAAGGTGATACACCAAAGGAATGTTAGACACTCATTTTGCAGTTTAACATAGACCACAAGAATGTAATACAAACAACATGCACAAATGACCAAATCGTAATAAGAGATCAAAGAGACAATAACAAATACATGAGAGGGTTGAGAAACATCCACAAACATATATATTATTGCTCAGAGTCGATACAATATACTACAGTAGCCAAGAGGTAAAACTTGCATTACAACCCAAAGGAGAGGTTAGAAAAGCTCCACAAATCCTTCTGTAAACAAAATAAGAAGGGAGGGCGCAAAACAGAAATGTCCAACCCTTTACAATGAGCCCTAACCCTACCTTTATAGATTCAACACAGAGAGAAGAAGGAGAAAGAGGCGGAAAATTAATTCAAGGCTCAACTACTACCATCAATGCCTCCTACAAATCCACCCCAAATCTATCATGTCTGCATCGATTACTTGTTCGGCACCTCGAAGGAGGAGGAACGGCGGATCAGATCAAATCCAATCTGGTTGTTGGGGAAAATAGATCCTGTATTAATGGCCTAAAGATGTTTCTTCATTTTCTCCCCACCTAACCTCTCCAAAATTAAATTTTTAGATCTCCATGGCATAGATGAGGCCGAGATCTTTCCAACAGTGCCATATTTGTCAGATTTCGAGCACTGAGTCAAAAGATATGCTCATTTGAAATTTGGATCGGGTCCGTACAAAATGGTGGGAACCAGACTACAAAATGGGCCCCCTTTTGAAACCGGACACGTGGAGGGTTGGCACATGTCTGAGGGTAGCCTTTTTATTTTGCTTTTGGAGTTGCACCGAGCTGACACGTGGCTTCTTCCGTGGCTTGCTCAGTCTCTTCATGTTTTTGGCTAAGTATTTTTCTCGGTTGGGTCATATATCTGATTGGGACACGCAGAGGTCTAGCGCTTGTTTGGAAACCTTCCCTTAATTTTTCTCTTGAATTAGCGCCATGCTGACACTTGGCACCCTCCACTAGCCTATCTCAATGCTTTGACTATTCAACCTGACCTTGTCCCTTTATGAAACCGGACACGTGGAGGCTCCCGCTCACTTAAAAACCCACTTAGGATTTTTCCCTTGAAGGAGCGTAGGGTTGACACATGGAGGCTCTCCACGGGCTCTTTGAATTTTCAGCGACTTCTCTTACCTTTTCAGACCCTAAACACGTGGTGAGATGGTGCTCATTCTCCATACTTAGTTGTTTTTGGGCCCGCTTTGTCCTATTTTTCAACTTGGACTACGTGGTGAGCCGCGCTCATTTGGGTCTCCACTTTTGCATTTACCTTTGGGGATGCACTAAGGCGACACGTGGCGGCTTCCGCTAGCACTTCTATACTTAGTCTTTTTTTAAGGCCCACCTATCCTCATTTTGACTTTTAGTTGTTGAATCTATGCCTCCTTTTTGGGCTGGGACACGTAGGGTCCGGCGCTTGTTCGAGCCTACCCTTTTGGATTCAATCTTTGGAGGTGCATTGTTTGGACACTTGGCAGTGTTCGTTGTCTCCTCCATACTTAGCTATTTTTTTGGGCTTGTTCTGAACTATTTTAGAGCCCAAAGACTTCAAACTTTTTCATTTCTTCTCCTTTGATCCTATGGCTTCTTTGACACTATCTTCTCCTTCCTCGACCCCTGTTATTCCATTTCGAGCCCACCTATAATCTGTTTGCTGGATTTGAAGCACGGGTTCACTTGATAGAGTTGTTTCTTGAATTTCTTCTTGCACGGGATCATTTGATCTTTCACAGTCCTTACCACTCCATTGTAGAGTCCTTTTGTTGCCTGATTGTAGGATTTGAATGTGATTTCTGGATTCTCTTGTGTGGGGTCGTGGCTGATCCAATTTTACCAGGGGTAAAATATGGATAACAATTTGGTGACTCACAGGGGTATCTTCCTGCTAGATGAGAGGACCTAATTGGGCATGGAGTCAAGAATGATGGCCTATCGATACCGATCTGCTTTGATCCATGAGCGACCGACCATTTGCACTCTCAATTTTCATAAGAAATCTTGAAACAAGGCTTCTGAGAGTAGAAATTTGTCTTGACCCGGGGCTTTCATCTGTCCCTAAATGGACTGTTTCAAAGATGGATTTAGTTGCTCTGCATTTGTTTTATTTTGAAATTTCAATCAACTATTACGAAACTATGAGTCTTCACCATGAATAGTGAAGGGCTCGGCCTCAGTAGCTCGGAGCAATACGAACAAAATTGATGTACAAAGAAAAAATCATACATGCCTCAAATGAGACATGTAGAGTGTGCACAAGCACTTCTTCTACTGGAAACAAAGTCTACTCCTACTCCTAAACTAACCAAAGAGAAAAGGGGCTAAACAAAGCCTATTATAGGAAGGAGAAGTAGCTTCCCTTTCTCAAGAGAGGCAGCCATGCAAATGATTTGACACTAAATATGGTTGCTGTATGAGTGAAAAATTGACTTTAAGTCAATCCTCCACCCATATCAACAAGGTATCAACATTAATGGAAAATACCTCCTCAAGTTGATTTGCATTGGACTCCTGGAGGTGTTGATGGTGACCCTTGGTGCTTTGATACTCATCCTCATGCCCTAAAGTAGGCATGACTAGTTTTGGCTTCTCCCTTGGCTCCAATGAAGCCAAGTACCTGATCGGGCACGGTCTGATCCTTTGAATGTGCCCTTTGCTCTAAATTTAACTCCAAAAATGGAGTATTTTTGTGGACCTTCTTGGATGGATGGTGTGAGAGAGATGATGACATCTTCTTGCCTTTTCTCTTCCTTCTCTTGTGAAGAACATGGAAGACTCATATCTTCCAACCTTGGTCTCAGAGAGTTGTTATGAAGTGCAGGTTGTTGTCCTTGAATGTCCTCCTTCATGTCAGTAAGCTTATATGCTTGGAAGGTGGATGGAAGAGGAGAAAATGATGTGATCTCCTCAGGATCCTCTTCACCAAAGTAATCTTCCAAGTCGACATTATATTTGCCTCCTTGTTGTTATTGCAGGTGCTCTACTCCTCCATGGTGTCCTCCTGATCTGAAACTTGCTCACCATGGTTCCCCTCTTCCTCAAACATGAAGTTTGAAATTTCAAACTCTTCTTCAACATTAGAGCTTGAAGGGGATGAAGTGGGAGGAAGAACTAAAGGTTCTTCTATAGCCTGCCCTATGCTTGGAGCCTCTGAAACTGTATGGTCCTCCTCCATCATGGAATTAACAATCAAATCAGGCCCTTGAAATGAAAGAAAAGGATCTTCAATGATGCTTTCTTCATTGAGTGGCTTCAACATTGATTTGATTTCTCCCATCTGCTCCTCTTCAATGGGACTTGGAGCTGATTGTTCTTCCTCCTCAACTGGTTGTGCAGCTTGGATCAGATCAGCATCCTCTTCAAACAAAGTGCCATTAGGGACATTGTATTCAAAACAAACAAGTTGTTAATCTTCTTCCTTCTATTTTTGTTCCTTCTCTGCTGCAAACTCGGCCTTGGCCACCACTGGCTCTTCAACCTTGACCTTCTCTATTGGCTTAAGCTTAGGAAATTATATTGTTAGTGCTCCATTAGTAAATTATAATTACGTGAAGTAATTATAATGTTATTAAATATGTTAGTAATTTGTTATATAGTTGTTAAATAAAACAACTTATAACAAATATGAGTGTGTGAGTTTGGACAACTCACGTAGATTGGTTGGAGAGTTGTTATAGCTACTTCCTATTATTTAGGAAGTCTATTTCCTATATATACGGATGTATCTGTATCAAAATATATGTAATATCAAGAAGATATCTATTATTTTGCTGTGTAAATCTGCTTGTTCTCTGAGATTTGGTATCAGAGCGAAATCATGTTCAATATACCTTGATTGTTATATCAGGGGCATTTAGAATTCTGCATTGCCCTGTTAATGTGCCAGAAAGTTATGAGTGTGCAAAGTATATAATTCTACATAGAATTGAAGTAACGATGCAGAAAACGTAGTGCAATATTTTTTGGCGAGGTTATCTTTAGTGTAGAGGATATAGTATTGGGAGGTCACGTATAAGCTGTGTGTTTTCTGGCGGGCCTGGTCTGTTGTGTTTACAGACAAAGAATTAGAAGTCTGTGTTGAAATCACTCGGCTTTGTTTACACTTGTATCGGCATAGGATTTTGTGAATTGAACGGTTTCTCTCAAACCGCCATCTATCCAAATATCTCGACTGGCGTATTTTGAAAATCGTTTCGTTGCTGAGATCCAGTTAAGGTATAATTTCAATAGAGAGCATAACTTTATTCACATCGGTTATCAAGCTTTTCAACCTGGACAGAACAATCAAGTTCTATGTGTTGTATTTATATTGATCCTGCATTTACCAAGGGCTCGGAGTCAACATTCAGAATTTGCATAATCTTACATCCATTTAGAGCTGCATGAAGATAATGAGGTTTTATGTGGCGATCTAGTGAGAATTTGAAGGTGATTGAAGATGACAGCGAGAATTTGAAGGCCCACGTGTTTTTTGGATCTCAATCTACTTGAAGCATGAAATCAACACTTGTTATGACCCATATCAGAATCTTCCTTGTTAGATGGTGACAAATATAAAGTTCTGAGACAAATTCTACTCCTTGCCGCGCAGATCTAAGCTATTGGCTGCTACAGCGTGGGAGTTCCATAAAGAAAATATTCTGTAGAATACATTGCATTGGTTTGTAAGTTTTCATGTGGTCATATGCAGCATTTGACACCTGTCCACAGATTTTGTGTTGCATGAATGATCTAATTGATATTGGCTACGCCTATTCGAGTCCTGCCAGATTATTCTAAATGACATATGCGCAGATTCCTTGTTCATCACTCAGATCTGCGTCTGCTGCTATTTAGTGTGGGTCTCACGTGTCTTCCACGTCTTGGTCTACATATTTGTAATGAAACACCTCAATTCATTGATCCTCATTGTCCGTTGTTGAAGCAATCTCTGAAGTCACATTGAAACCGCCTCCTACAAGTCTTCTTCGCTGGAAATTAAAATCAAAACCCCCTATGGTTTATATTTCTAGTGTCTACTTACGTTGAATCTTCTGCTAATTTGGCACGTGTCCCAAGTCTCATCATTCAAATATCTAGGTTTTAACTTCACCGTTCATTAGCATTTTGTATAAGGCGTGTCAATAATCCCATTTTTGATTATTTGTTTATGTCAATGTCTAGTTGGTCAAAATAATTAAAGGCATTTATGATATTGCTTTTAATATTCAAAATTCAAATAGGTCGTAGAGTCTAGGGATTTAATAAATATTTTCAATTAGTATTTTCGAGTCTTGTGTCATCAAATATTATTTGTCTTTAATGTCAAAATAATGGTGTCAACAAAATATGTCAGTCGGTCATCATCAAATGTTAAATGTCGTTGTCATTTTTGTCGTTTGTAAGTCATGTTAAGTCATGTGTCAAAATATAAATTTTTCATTATTCGTCAAAAGATTCAAAATAATCGGTGTTGTGTTGCGCATTTAGTCATTTTCAGTCATTAAAAAGTGTCGTAAAAATTTAAAAAAATAATTCAAGGATGCATTTCGGTGTTTCCGACGTCCACGACAACTAATGATCCTTAAAAATAAAATTTGTTGAGCTAGTAGCATGGCGGAGGATGGAGGCAAACGAAGGTTGGAGGTCATTTAGCGACCTCTCAATCGTCTGCCAACGCACGGGCCGCACAGATGGTTTGGTGACATTTTTATGGTGTATTTGCTTTCAGCTTGTGTCGTGTGCTTCTTGTCATAGTTCCAGTATCAGTGTTCCTGTTTGCAGTGTTCATGATTGAATAAGTGGAAATTTCACATTGAGGGGGGAACATGATCCAATGTTCCATTTCCAGTATGTCAGCTTTTTCTATGTATGTATGAGCAACAGATGAGTCAGAATTTCCTATGTTATTCCCTATAGTGAGATGTGATGAGGGCTGAGAATAGTACTTTGCATATCATGATGTGGTTGTAGGTAAACCACTTGAAAACCTTCATTTGTGGTTTGTGGTAAACCAATAGCAAAACCACCATTCTTGGTTGTTGGTAATCCATTTGCAAAACCATCACTTTTTGGTTTGTGGTAAACCAATTGCAAAACCACCATTCTCGGTTTGTGGTCAACCGTTTGCAAAACCATCCTTGAGGTTTGTGATCATCCTGTGAAAATCACCAGATCATGAGCAGGTGCAAGTACAAAGGCAAGTTTTCCCCATGTTCGCACTAAGGGGGGGAATGTTAGGAAATTATATTGTTAGTGCTCCATTAGTAAATTATAATTACGTGAAGTAATTATAATGTTATTAAATATGTTAGTAATTTGTTATATAGTTGTTAAATAAAACAACTTATAACAAATATGAGTGTGTGAGTTTGGACAACTCACGTAGATTGGTTGGAGAGTTGTTATAGCTACTTCCTATTATTTAGGAAGTCTATTTCCTATATATACGGATGTATCGTATCATAATAAATGTAATATCAAGAAGATATCTATTATTTTCTTTGTGTAAATCTGCTTTTTCTCCGAGATTAACCATTAAGGGGATCTTTGTAAACTCAAATTTAGCAGCCCAACTCTTCGGATTGTCTGTCATTTCTTCTCTGTTGGGTTCCTCTTCTTGCTTCCCTTGGCTGGTTGTTTGATTTTCATCTCCCCAACATGGATTTGGGGAAGCAAGAGGAGTGGTAGGTTGGGGTTCAACCGGTTTTGCTATTGTTTGTGGTGGAGAGGGAGGTGGAACTTCTTGTTTCTTTGGAGGGAATGACTGCTTGGGAAGGAAAAGGGAGAAGAATTGAGATGGGATGGAAGACTAGGAGATGGAGAAATGAAATCAACACTTGAGGCAGCAAGTGAGGGGCTTGACTCTTGATCATGCTGAAATGATAAATATTGAGAAAGAGAAAATGAAGGACAGGGAGCTAGTGATTGACTTACCCATTGACAAGGTTGTCTTGTGTCCATCTCATAAGCCTCAATATTTTCAATCCACTGTGTAAGATGAGGCAACATTTCAACCATGAAGTCAAGCTTCTCCTGAGGGTTGTAATGTCTTGGAAAAGGGCCTCCCCATGGACAAGGTGCTCTGCAACCAATCTTGAATGCCTTCATTTTTGCTATGGCCCTTGACTGAACCATGCCAGCCTCCATTTTTTGAATCTTCTCGAGAAAACCAAAATTCTTCACATAGTTGTCACCATTATATGTGCCCCCTTGTTCTTGATAAGCTCTATGGCCAAACTGACTTTGACCATGCTCATATGGGTAAGCATAATGGTTCTGGATCGATTATAATGCTTTGAGTTGGAGGAGTTTGGAAATGCATTGGAGATGACTGCACTACTGCTGTAAGTGTGAGTTCAAGAAGGAAATGAAGCCATGATTGCACAACTTCATGGAATGGGATAAAATGAAAGAGATGGAAGAAGAAAATGGATGAAAATGGGTGGAAATGGATGGAAAAGGTCTACAACTTCAAAGATAGGGTTATTTACCAAATATAGTCACCATATGTGCTTGTGTGAGCCTCAAAAGGCTAAATCTCAACAAGAACACACCAACTGCGAAGATGAAGTGGTAAGGTGCTTGGACTGCCCCACCAAAGCGTGCAAAGCTGTTAGTGCAGAATCACAGCACCCCTGAATGTCTACAACCAGATGGGTTGAGACTCTCAGTGTGATTGCACAACATGGAGCATCTCTCAGGTGTGGGACCTTGCGAGTTGAGAGAGCTCTCCGGATTGAGGTCGGTTCCTATCCCTTTGTTTAGGTGTACACAAACAAATTGTAGAGGATCTATTCTAAGTCTATTCTATCTACCAAGGAGACAAGGTTAGAGAGATGTAAGAAAATAAACCTAAGCTAACGAGGTGATACACCAAAGGAATGTTAGACACTCGTTTTGTAGTTTAACATAGACCACAAGAATGTAATACAAACAACATGCACTAGATGACCAAATCGCAATAAGAGATCAGAGAGACAATAACGAATACATGAGAGGGTCAAGAAACATCCACAGACATATATATTATTGCTCAGGAGTCGATATAGTATATTACAGTAGCCAAGAGGAAAAACTTACATTACAACCTGAAGGAGAGGTTAGAAAAGATCCACAAATCCTACGTAAACAAAAAGAAGAAGGAGGGCACAAAATAGAAATGTCCAACCCTTTACAATGAGCCCCGACTCTACCTTTATAGATTCAAAGACTGAGAGAGAAGAAGGAGAAAGAGGCGGGAAAATTAATTCGAGGCTCAACTCGCCATCAATGCCTCCTACAAATCCAACCCAAATCTGTCATGTTTGCATCGATTACTTTTTTCGATGCCTTGAAGGAGGAGGAACAGACGGATCGATCAAATCCGATCTAGTTTTGGGGGCAAATAGATCCTGTATTAATGTCCTGAAGATTTTCTTCATTTCTCCCCACCTAACCTCTCCAAAATTAAATTTTTAGATCTCCATGGCATAGACGAGGCCGAGATATTTCCAACGGTGCCAGATTTTGTCGATTTTGAGCATTGAGTCAAAAGATATGCTCATTTGAAATTGGATTGGTTTCGTACAAAATGGCGGAAACCAAGTTACCAAAATAGGTCCCCTTTTGAAACCGGACACATGGAAGGCTAGCGCATGTCTAAGGGTAGCCTTTTTATTTTGCTTTTGGAGTTGCTCGGTTCTGACATGTGGCTTCTTCCGTGGCTTGCTCAATCTCTTCATGTTTTTGGCTAAGTCTTTTGCTCAGCAGGGTCATATATCTGACCGGGGACACACGGAGGTCTGGCGCTTGTTTGGAAACCTTCCCTTAATTTTTCTCTTGAATTAGCATCGTGTTGACACTTGGCACCCTCCGCTGGCCTGTCTCAATGCTTTTACTATTCAACCCCACCCTGTCCCTTTACGAAACTGGACGTGTGGAGGCTCGCGCTCACTTAAAAACCCGCTCAAGATTTTTCCTTTGAAGGAGCATCGGGTTAACACATGGAGGCCTCTGTAGGCTCTTGGACTTTTCAACAGCTTCTCTTACCTTTTCGGACCCTGAACATGTGGCAAGCTGGCGCTCGTTCTCCATACTTAGTTGTTTTTGGGCCCTCTCTGTCCTATTTTTCAACTTGGACTACGTGGCGAGCCCACGCTCATTTGGGTCTCCACTTTTGGATTTACCTTTGGGGATGTGCCATGTTGACGCGTGGCGGCTTCCGCTAGCACTTCTATACTTAGTCTTTTTTAGGCCCACCCTGTCCACCTTTTGACTTTTAGTTGTTGACTCTGCCTCCTTTTGGCCCGGGACACGTGGGGGCCTAGCGCTTGTTCGAGCCTCCCCTTTTGGATTCAATATTTGGAGGTGCACCGTTTGGACACTTGGCAACGCATCTGTTGTCTCCTCCATACTTAGCTATTTTTTGGGCTCATTCTGAACTATTTCAAAGCCGAAGACTTTGAATTTTGTCGTTTCTTCTCCCTTGATCCTATGGCTTCTTTAACACTGTCTACTCCTTCCTCTCGCCCTGCTATTCCATTTCCAAGCCCACCTATAATCTATTTGTTGGATTTGAAGCACGGGTTCACTCGATAGAGTCATTTCTTGAATTTCTTCTTGCACGAGGTCATTGATCTTTCGTAGGCCTTGCCACTCCATTGTAGAGTCCTTTTGTTTCTGATTGTAGGATTTGAACGTGAATTCTCTGGCTTCTTCTTGTGCGGGGTCGTGGCTGATCCAATTTTACCCGGGGCAAAATATGGATAACAATAATCTTCAAATTTGACAGCACTTTACCTCCTTCACACCTGGAAGAAAGACTCACCACATGCAAACTCAAAAATAACTTTAAAAATAAATGCATATGAGGAAAAGGAGTTTCCTAGCGGGCATTCCAAATGTATGCATGATAAACAAAGTTAAGCTAATTACTAGAACCTAACACCAAGTAGATTCAATAACCTAGTTAGTTCAACAATTACATCAAGATAAAGCCATGAAAGGAAAGCTTAAACTAATGCATAAAACATTAAAAACATAAAATGCAAACCATCCTTTGATTATTTAGATGGGATTTAGATTGTAGATACTTCCTTTAGTGAGTCGAATGCAACTACGCATGATCAAATGATTTCTCCAAGGAAGAGGAAGAGATCTCACCAATATGGCTTAATTTTCATTTTTGGTTCTTATCTTATTACTCTTAGCCAAGTAAAAAAGGGGAAAGGTTGCTTGATCAATAAGTCTTCCAAGTGTGAAATGCTCTTATCATATGCAGATGTCTTACAAGGATATGGTGTAAAAGGTGTAAAGGGGTAAGGTTATTTATATAATTTTCCTATTGGAGAAAATTTCATTCTCATGAATGTGGGATAAAAAGAAATTTTAAGATTAGAAAGTGATAAGTATGTTAAGGAATGGTTAAGTATGATTAGGAATATTAATTAGAATTTGCAACTCATGGGAGTTGGGTGTGATTTAAATTAATCAATTAGAATTGATTAATAGACCAAGTTAGGCTTTGTAAAATCCAATTAGAGGGAAATTAGTTGAATTTAAAGGATTAGAAAGGGGGATTTACCCAATGAGAGGGTAAATTCAAGATTGAAAGGTTAATTAATTAATATTGGTTAATTAATTAATTAAAATAATAGGATTATAACTAACAAAGTAATGTTAATTTGTATCCAGAATGAGGGATGAGACTAGTTAATTAACAAAGTGTCGTTAATTGACCAAGATGGAGGGGAATGTTAGCTAATTAGCGAGAAAGATGCTAATTATAACCAAATGATAGAAAAGAGGATAAGAAGTGCAATTTTAGTATTAAAATTACATATTCAAATTTAGGTGTTTACAAAAACAACACCAAATAAACACAAAATGGCATGAAACTTAAATTATATCACCTCGTAAAACATCCAGGTCATTAGCAACATGGCTTGTATAGGACTCACCTCTAGTTAGAATATGATGTTTGATGCCCCTATCATTGAACAATCAACATCATTGAAGGTTTCCTTTGCAATCTCTTCTTAGTTCATGATAATAGTTTTTTGTTCCAACAACTGATGTCACTCCTTTCTACTTTTAGATGATGTTATATGTTAAGTTGAAGGCTTTCGTAAGCAAATTTCATTAGATGTAAATTTTTGTGGTATTTTATACGTGTGTGTTAGTCATTATCCAAATGACCTCCATGAGAAGTCATTACCCAAATGATATTTTTCTTATATTTTTAGTAATACATTTCTTGTGCATGGGAGTTTATAAGAGATTGAGATTGGAGGTGACCAAAATTATTGTACTTTAAATTTAAGAAGTTTACAAGGAATTGAGATTACCATTAGATCAATCCCTCATGGAATGCCATCCACAACCATTTTTTAAAAAATATCTTCTTACTCTTTTTAAAATATTATCACCAAATGTTAGATTTTTCAATTTTTGTTTTTATTTTTATTTTAAATCATGGTTCCCCATTTGCTTCCCGAATTTGCATCAACTTTTGGCAACACAAATGTGGAATTGATCCATAAACAAGTCAAAAAAATTCCTTGACCAACAAATCCTTATAGGAAAATTATTTTAATTCCGATTTTACCCGAAAATTAAATCAACTTAAATAAAATGCAATGCAATGATGAAAAACATTACACATAGTTGATAACGGAGTTCAACAATTGCCTACATCTCCGGGTTCATTTAATTGATGAATTGATTCATTATAATGATCTTATTGCAAGTACAAGAATAATAAATTACAATATTATAATAAAGTTCTTGGATCACCATGAACTCACTACTAATCGATCAAACAAAATCTAGATTAGTCTTGGAAGCTTTCTCATTTTTCCGGCATAGCTTCTCAACTTTATACTTCTGTTGACTTCTCATTTTTTGCACACCTCCAACATCTACACAGAGCTAAGTCGGATAGTGCCTGGTCGGTGTCAATGAGTTCCACCCTCCTATTGACTTCCACTCTGTTGCACAAACTTCAGCCTCTACACAAGCTAAGTCGATTTTAGTGTCATCGATGAGCTTCATAATACGGTCCTCCTCCATGACCTACAAATACGCTAACTCCTTTAATAGAGATTATTATAATATGTGGGTTTTATAACATGCCCAACAAAAAGAAACCGAGCTCCAAAAATGCTTCTCCGGTGCTTTCACGTCTCTCTACTTCATAATTGTGTCTCCGAGAATCGTGCACGTGAATAAGACATAAATAACTTTTACAATAATAATTTTTGAGTTAATAAAAATTAAATCAATAATGCCTTCAATAAGGTTTTTATGCCTTAAAACTCCTCTAAGGATCCTTCAATATCTCCTACCTATGCACTTTAGCTTGAGGATTAAGCTTCAAGCTTGGGTGGTGGCTCATATGGGCTCAACCCTTTTATACCCCAACTCGGCCTAATTTTATAGGCAAGTTGGTTGGGTCGTCTTTAGTTGGGAGAGGAAGGTTGGCAGTTGATCCCCACCCCATCTCCTTTGGCATTTTTTTCCCGCCACATTTTTGTTTGCGCTAAATTGTCACGTGTTCACTACATGTCACGAGTCCCAAACAGATCGTTCCCCTCCGTCGGTCATCACCGTGTTGGCCGAGTCTCCCGACTTGGATATATTTGCAACTAAGTTGGTGGGTTTACCCCATGTCTTGGGACACGTTGAGCATCCACTTTTTTTGCCTTGTCATTGGGCTCGCCGATTAGTGCGGAGAAAATTGTAACTCACCCATCATCTCGCCATGAGCTTGTCTCGATGAGCTCAACTTCTAACTCGCCGATGATCTCTCCAATGAGCTCAGTGCTAAATCAACTCCCATCTCGATGCTAGCTCGATCATAAGCTCACCAATTGGTTCGATCAAGAGCTTGATCCTTCGCTCAAACTTAGCTCGATGAGCTACCGGAGTACTACGATGGTTAGGTCCACCTCTCGAAAAAACATTGGACCCCACTATTGCAAACCTTTTTCTATGCTTGTTGAAGACAGGAGGCTCACAAACAATCACTTTTTTGCTCTACATCACTTATGACATCTTGACGACACATGTCTATTTTCCGATGGGCTAACGTATCTGTCTCTACATCATTGTGTCAAGCTCTATCCCGCGAACACCATGTTCCTATGTGGACTACATTTGGATCGTACAGTATTTGTTTTGTGCATTTTAACAGGTGCCAAAAAGATCTCAAATCCATCTACTGTATTTTAATGATCCTAGGATATTTAGGGAAACTATGTCTGTTGATTTGATCCCCTGGATCACATAAAGTTGACGTGGTAAAATTTAAATGGTCCCATCAACTTGTGCATATTTTATGTCGTCAAATTCAATACAAGATTCTTAAAGTTTAGGCCCACAAAAGTAATATTTTTTACAAACATTTACCACAAATGGAAACATGACATGTGCATGATGTAGTAGTGTCCATACCGATACAAAAATTCATCATAATTGGAGGGGGATTAAGGCCTAGGCAAACTAGGAAACTGCCTAGGGCACTAACATTTAGGGGGCACTAATTTATTTTATTTTACTATGGTGTTTATGAAGAGTTGATCAATTTATTAACCATATAAGATAGTAGCTCGATTAATGGCCAACCTTACATACCAATTCAATTCATTTCATTCAAAATAAAATAAAATTTACAAAATTATATTAAGAGTGTGATATTTAGGAGGCCTCAAATATTTATGCAAGTACCTTTGTTGCAAGATTCCTAAATTTAATTCATACTCATGTATTTTCATACTTTGTATTGTTTTGAAGTCTTGGAATTTTTTTGGGAGGAGAGATCAAGAAAGGTGAATATGTACTAAAGAATATGGGAAAAAATAGTTGGGAAATATATGAGACAAGGATGATTATGACATACTAGATGCTAGAGAATTAACTAGGGATTTTAGGTAGTAATGACTAAAACAATAATAGCAATTTTTTTCTTGGATGGTAGAGGCATAACATATCAAGTAATACGTTATTTGGTCATGGTTAATTATTTTATCTACTATAGATTTTTTATTTATAGAAGGTGTTAGCTCTAGTATTACCTAGGCCACTCAAAATCATTAATTAGGCTCGATCATACTACAGCTTTAATGGTGTGGTAATTTTATATTCTCATCCATGGTTGGTTACACTTGGTCCTAAGCCTTCCCCTATGATTTTTTTGGTTCATTGGTGAAATTTGAATGCATTTGACTTGCCAAGTATATTTTTAATCACCAAAAGGGTGCAAAGGATATTCTTTTGGGTTCCATAATCCCAATTCGTATTATTCATGGGGAGGACACAAGACTTAGGTATAAGTTAACTATCCATTTTAGGTTTCTCTTGGCCCAAGAACAAGACATTTGTTTATTCATCACATTCTCTTATCACTTCTTATTTTCTTCTTAGTTTTCCTTATATATTTTCTTAACTCATGGATTGTGATCGTGCAATTCAAATTCTCTCTCCACACTCTCGGCTCATGCATGCTACTAGGGACTAGATGGTTACGATGAGGCATGGTATAAGAATCCTCAAGGAGAACTAGATTCAAAGGTGGTAAAAGCAACAAGAATCATTGAGATGATTGAGAAAATATATTTCAAAAAGAGAACGATTAGATATGTGAGTTTCAAACCAAGTACAAGACCAAACATGATCAATATTGAAAAGAGTATATTCTCAAAGAAGAGGATGAAGTGTGGCTATATTTGGGCAATGAGAGGCTTCATTGCCAAGCTAAGAAGCTCATATCTCTAAGGTATGGACCATTTACCATCTTGGAACATGTTTGAGAAAATGGTTTTACACTATATCCACACCTATTCAAGAGAATTTTCAGGTTTTTCTCAATAGTAAATTGTGATAACTTGAACCTATATGAGCCATCCATGTTAGATGAGAAAGTGAAGGACACATGTTTCCCTCCATAGAAGACCTTATCTTAGATGCACAAGGGGAGTTGGAAGAGGAGATGGTGTTGTATCAAAAATTCAAAGAAACTATAAGAAAGCCATAGAAACTAGACAAGTTAAAATCAAAGAGATGCCACTAAGATAAGTGAGATGGTACTTCAAAGAGAAATTAGAAAAATTATTCCCACTCATCCACCATAATCTCTTGTAAGACCAAAATCCTTCCAAAATATATGTTTGATCCATAAGGATCATAGAAAATGAACGCCTCTGTCATCGAACCAAAAGAACAATCGGTTTCACTAAGAAACCATGGATGGTGGCATGTTTGCAGGAGGCTATAACAAGACCACCAATACCCTTAAGGGGTGGTTGTGAACCCGCCAATATGTGTAGCTTTACATAACTGTCAATTTCCCATAAGGGGTGGTTGCATAACCATTGTTTCCTTCCACCAATATGCCTAACGCCATGCTTTCACCCAAGTCATTTGCATGGGTAGAGTAATTCAAAACGATTGTATGCCATTATGAGACATTTCAAGTACCTTTTGTGCATAAAATAACATGTTGAATAGACAATGTATAGCACTTAGTAGAAGGCATACCAAAGATTCGCACGGCAAAAGAGCAAAGCACATTTAAAGGCATGGGAGGATCGGAGAGGAATCACACGAGGAGAATAGAGACAGATTCGGGACTTAGTCATTTTCACGATTATGATCTATTTTTGGAAGATGGCATGCGGAGCACACAATGGGATGAATACTTGCACGAAACGCACGGGCTATTTTTGGAAGAGCGGCTATGGAGCGCTTTACATGGATGCGGCTAAAGATAGAATTGTGACTGATAGTTAACTAGGAGAAATCTATTGTTAGCGCACTTGCATGTGTGGTTGTAATTATAAAGGCACATGGATATTTTCAGCATGCGACCTATTTTGGGATTAGATAAGCGGTGAAGGGAAAGTCCCCACCCTTATAAATATGTAGTGAACTGCGTAATATAGAAGATATGGTATGTAAGAACTGGATTACTGTGAGATTATGCTGTCAGATTTGTTACGTGCATGAGCATATAATGTTATTATTGTAAGAAGCTTTTGTGTATTCTTGTGTTTTTATATAATGGAGTGTATTGGCTGAATCAGAGTGTTAATTCTGAGTATAATTGGATCTTACATGCTTGATTTCATCATGGTTATCATTTAAATATGTTATTCTTTAGATCTAGATCTGAACATGCACTATAGAATGATGTATTAATGATGGATCTGAATGCATTAAGTCTTCATCATGCTAGCATCCTGCAACAGTAACCCTAAAGAGGGGCCTGGTACCTTTGCATGCTTTGGGTGAGCGCTCAGTCTAGGCTGAGTGATCTGCTAGTGCGCCCAGGCTTTTTCTCGGTAAATTCTAGTCTCGCATCGTAACACTCCTAGAGCATGATAATAAGAGGACACAAATCTAGTAAGGAGCATGAGAAAAATAGAAATGGTGTTTAAATAATTGTACAAGGAGGAAGAAAGGTACATAAAGGAGTTAGCTAGAAAACAATAGAGTTATTATTATATTTGTTCCATTGATCCTTTGTAAACTATCTTTAACCTTAAGAAATATTAGGAAGTTGAGCTATTGCCACTTCCAACTAGATTTTCCCCACAATGGGGTTTTCTAAGTTGAAACTTGTGTTTCCATTATTTTTCTTAGTTTATGTTTGATCTGTAAACTTATACTTTGGAAAATTTACAAGACCACAAAATGTTGTTTCTACTTTCAATTATTGAAAATGACAGAGAAACTAAAAGCTAGTGAATGAATCTTAGTGCTTAGAACTACTTGCAGCAAATTAGAATGAACAACTTAATGCAAACACAAGATTTTTATCCTAGAAACCCCCAATTTGAGGGAAAACCAGTTGGGAAGGGAAATTTCTCTTTCTTCCCACTTATATATTGGCCAATTTAAACAATTATAGATTACAAGAAGCGAAGGAAGACAACAATGTTACTTCCACCCTCTATACTTGCTTGTTCTACACTTTCACCTTGCTTCTACAATTCAATTCCAGCACCAAAGTCTTCTTTCTCACTTCTCCCATGAATCGATGATGAATTCCACTTGTTCTCTTGCTTAAATAGCTTGCTCCCCATGTCCTCCCATGCACTAGAGAATGGGAAGAGACATCCAAGGAAGAGACACAAAGTCATAACATTTGAAATCTCGACCGACTGTCGTCTTTTTTTTTCATTAGTGATGGGATCACGGTGTATGCACACGCAAAGGGTTACGCAACCGCTACTTTGGATAGAGTGATGGTTCTATAACTTTACAAAGGCTACTCTTCTTTCTATTTGATTTTTCTTGTAGTTTTGGTTGTTCTAATGAAGTGATGTTTCTTTAGATCCCTATGGATCACACCTCCCCTGCTCAAGAGGATTTTGGTCCCAAAAACTTATGGGGGAGTAGATAAGGAAACAATTCCCTCACTTTCTCCTTTAAGTACCATTGGGCGTGGCTTGGTGTCTTTCCCTTGAGTCCAACCTTCCAAGACTCCTATGGACCTCTCCTTGTCTCTTTGATCTTTGTGCAGCAAACATTACGTCCTCCTCTAATTCACCTCGTGAGTCCAAGAGGAAATACTCTATGGAAGGTAGTAACTAACATTCTTCTTCTTTTTCAAACATGGATGGCTTATATAGGTGCAATTTCTCACAATTTACTATTGAGTACATCCACATGAAATGTGGCAAATCAATCCTGAAGGCATTTTCTCCAACCCACTCCAGTATAGTGAAGGGTCCATACCGTAGTGGCTTGAGTATCCTTGTTTGACCTTATAATATTTCCTTACTCAAGTAAAGCCAAAACTTGTCTCCAACATGAAGTTTTTGTTCTTTATGATGCTAATTGTGTCTATCCTTATACTTGGCTTGAGATTTCTCCAATTATTCTTTCACCTTGAGATGTATTTTCCAAATCTATTCAACAAACTTTGTTGCTCTAGTCACCTCCTAATCATGTGTCCCCCTTCTCTTTTCTTCCCAACCGCAATGTCCAAAGTGCATTAGTAGGTAGATATCCTAAGCATGCTTCAAAAGGTGACTACATAGTGGATGTGTGTACCACCCTATTGTAGGAATGTCGAATGTAGGCTAAGGACTCATCCTAAGTCCGTGGATATTTACTATTGTATCCTCTAATCAGCTGCACCAAATTCTTGTTCACCACCTCCGTTTTCCCATCTTCTGTGCATGGAAGGTCATGCTCCTCTGTAACATGGTCTCCATCTTGTCCCACAAGGTAGTCCAAAACTTCCCTAAGAACCTAGAATCTCTATCAAAAACAATAGACTTTGGCAAACCAAAATGCACCCATACATTAGAAAAGAAAATTTCAGCCGCCTCACTTGCTTTTATTGTCTTTTACATGCCATAAGAACACACATTTTACTAAATATATCTACAATCACATATATATAATCATGGCCATGTTTAGAAATAGATAGTCCTCCTAAAAAACCCATGAATATCTTCCCGAAGGATGAGTAGAGACTGGTAAAGGCATATACAAACCTTCCTTCCTGATTTTTGGCTTGCTAGTACAACAAAGTTTACATCCTCTTATGAATATAGACACTTCTTACATATTGGGCCAATACACGTACCTTTGCAAGTGGGACATGGTCTTGCCAACACCAAAATGTCATGCTACTTTGGAGGTATGTGCTTCCCTCATCAATAGAAGCATTTCTTATTTCGGCACACAAAGATTCCCCCATCGGTAGAGCAACACATCTTTGAGATAACAATATTCAATACTCGTCTTTTTAGCCCTCCTTGGGACTACAATTGTTGATATGTTACCCAAAATATGTCTTGAGCATATGCCTCTCTGTAAGCTTCCTTCGTGAAGGGCTCAAAATGAGAGATAGTGGCCAAACTAGATATTTTCTCCTGTGTGGGCGGCCTAGACAACATGTTTGCCACCAAATTTATGCTACCTTTCTTATACTTGATCACCAAATGGAACTGCTGAGGGAATCTCATCCATTTATAGTGCTTTGTCTACTTGTAATTTAGATTGTGCTTTGCAAATATTGGAAAGGTTTGTGGTCAGTGTGCATAATAGTTTCTTTACCCAAAATAATGTTTTCATTTCTTAATTGCCTAAACTAGTACATACATCTCTTTATCATATACTAAATATCCCTTAACTGTTGAAGTGAAAGTTTCATAATGATAACATACTGGCTTACCTCCCTGTAGCAACACTACTCCCATAGCATAATCACTAGCATATGTCTCTACTTCAAAGGGATGCTGCAAATTAGGAAGAGCAAGTACTAGAGCATGACTAATTTTTATTTTAATAACTCAAAATCCTAATCTTGTTCCTTACCCTAGTCAAAACCCTTACTATTTGTGGTGTCGTTGTAGTGTAGAGGTACCTTAATAACAGAGAATCCCGGAATGAACTTCCTCATGTATTATACTACTCCCACAAAACTCCTAGTCTATGTGGCTCCCATTGGTGTTGGCCAGTTAGTGATGGCTTCCACCTTCTTTGGATCCACTCATAGCTCTCCTCCTCCAACCATGTGCCCAAGATAGACAAGTGATTGTTTGGAAAATTCACACTTCTTCATATTGCAAAGCAGTTGTTTCTCCTTGAGAACTTGCAAGACTTGTTGCAAATGTGTTAGATGTTCCTCCCATGTGGCACTAAAAATCATAATATCATCTAGATAAACAATGACACATGAATTTATGAATTCCTGCAATACATCGATCATTAATCTCATAAATGTAGCGGGTGCATAATATAAACCAAATGGAAGTACGAACCACTCAATCAAACCATGTTTTGTTTTGAAAACAATCTTCCATATATCCTCCTCCATCCTAACTTGGTGATAACCCAACTTAAGATCCAACTTCGTGAAGAAATTTGCATGTTGAAGTTGGTCCAAGAGGTCATCTATGTGTGGGAGTGGATATATGTTCTTTATGGTAATCTTGTTCAAAGCATGGTAATTGATGCACATCCTCCAAGAACCATCCTTCTTTAGCACCATCACAATAGGTGAACCGCATGGCGAGGTGCTCGAACGTATTACCCCTTGGTCTAGTAGCTCCTAGAGTTGTTTCTTTACCTTTGTACTCTCCAACAAGGATTGTCTATACAACCCGATATTTGGTAGAGGGGACTCTAGCAACAACTAAATCTCATGCTCTACCTCTCACTTTGGTGGTAATTGCGAGTCTAGAATACTTCCTGAAAAGACTAAATTATGTTATCTAAATCCTTCATCCCTTGGTTAGAAATATCTAAACTTTATACCCCATCTTGCTTATCCTTTAATAAAAGTAAACAAAACTTATTATGATTTTCCCTGAATTAGTCTCTTTGCTTGGCTAGCACTTACCATAGCAAGTTTTGACTTACGCTAGTGTGCCTAGATGTTGTAACTGACTCCATCCTTGACCCATATGTATTGGTTCTCCCTTCTCATGAATATAGTATCCCTGATATACAAGTAAGGACTCCCGAAAAAAACATCAAAAGCATCAAGTGGAATTACATCAGCCTCCAATACATCTATATATACTGAGAATTTATCCCAAACTTGAACTTACATCTTCTTGTTACCTAAATTTCTACACCCTTCTTTACCCATCCCAAAGGATAAGGATGTGGATGCTCAAAAGTTTCAAGATCATGCTTCTTCACAACCGCATCGGAAATCAAATTAGATTGAGAACCAGTATCAACCAAAGCATTTAACTTAGTTCTCTTGATTTGGATTTTAATCAAATAGCTTACTCATATCTTCCTCTTGTTCTTAGTTGTCCATGTTGGTGGGCATTCATACAAGCCTCTCGCCTACATTATAATCATCTTCTATTTCCACCTCCCCATCCTGTCTTTATTGTTGTCATGGATTTCTTGGAATCCTTGGTTCAGTTCTTTGGGTGTAATTCCGGATGTAACTTCCAACATGTAGCATCAATATGACCATTGATATCACAATTCTTACAAAAATTCTTAGGATCTTTACAAGTATTCAAAGTGGTAGCAGTTTGTTTACCTTTCCTTTCCATTTACCTTTGTTACTTGTTTGTCCCTGCTCTTTCTTTGGCTGATTTGTTGACTATTTTGTCCTTGACTTCGTTTCTCCTTGCTTCTTCTCATCATCAATGTAATATGCTTGCACACATGCTTCATTGAGATCCTTGGGCTTCATGGAGATGACCTTCCTTTGAAGGTGAGTGTGAAGTCCTCCCAAATACTTGGTCGAATATCCTCATCCTCCAAGTCCATATTAAGCAACATGGTTTGTCTCCAAAACTCCGTAGTGTAATCCTGCACACTTTGACCATTGGTTTGTCTAAAATACTACCATTTAATCATTTGGTCAGTCTTATGGCCAATAGGATAAAAGTTAGCTCTAAGCAATTCTTTAAAACCCTCCCAAAATTTTACAATAGGATGTTTATTCTTATCACAAGTGGCTAGATGGGTTTCCCACCAAACCAAAGCATTTCCTTCCATTTTGAGGCGCATAAAGGTGATCATTTATGCCTTAGTGACATCATGTACACTAAATTAAACCTCCAATTGTTTTAACCATTTATCAAGAAATTTTGTGTCTACTTGTCCTTCAAAGCTTTTTTTCTCAACTTTAGTTTCAACTTTAAAAGAGCATGATCAAATTTTACCTTCTCTCTTCCAATTGAAGTTTCTTTTTCATGCTCTTCCACATCTTCTTCCTCATCATGGCTCTCACATATGCAAAACTTGTTGGCCAAAGCTCGAACCACTGAGTCCATGGAATCTTGCTTAACTAATGTCGTCTTTTGCATATATGAGAGTTCTTGTTGGTGTCTATACAACCTATCCATCGTGTTTTCCAACATCTCAATTCTACTGGACCAAGTTCTCTTCTTCCATTTGATCTCTAACTCTTTGCTTCCACTTCTTCGTAGATATATCTGGATCGCAAGGTAAAACTTCTTCGCCTTTAGACCTTGTCATTGTCATACAAATCACAAGAACAAATACCACAGTCTGGATAATAATCAACTCTGATACCAAAATGATCTGTAAACTTTTACTTTGGAAAATTTACGAGACCACAAAATGTTGTTTCTACTTTCAATTATTGAAAATGACAGAGAAATTGAAAGCTAGTGAATGAATCTTAGTGCTTAGAAATACTCACAATAAATTAAATGAACAACTTAATGCAAACACAAGATTTTTATCTTGAAACCCCCAATTTGAGGGAAAACTAGTCGGGAAGGGCAATTGCTCTTTCTTCCCACTTATATATTGGCCAATTTAAAAATTACAGATTACAAGAAGCTGAAGGAAGACAACAATGTTACTTCCACCCTCTATACTTGTTTGTTCTGCACTTTCACCTTGCTTCTACAATTCAATTCCAAAGCACCAAAGTTTTCTTGCTCACTTCTCCCATGAATTGATGATGAATTCCACTTGTTCTCTTGCTTAAATAGTTTGCTCCCCATGTCCTTTCGTCTTTGGACCGGAGAATGGGAAGAGACACGATAAGAACATTTGAAATCCGCGATCGTTTGTGGCTTTATTTATGTTTTTTCATTAGTGATAGGACTGTCGTTGTATGCAAATCGGTGGTTACGCAACCGCCGTCATCGCCGTCGTGGTTACGTAACCGCCACGTTGTGCAGAGGGGCAGTTACGCAACCACTACTCTGCACAAAGTGGCGGTTTTGTAACTTTACAATTTGTTCTTTCTATTTAATTTTTCTTCTGGTTTTGGTTGTTCTGATGGAGTGGTGTTTCTTTAGATCCCTATGGATCAATGTTCGACTAATCAAGATGAAACAGTCAAACTAAATGATTGGTGCTCAAATACATTAGACAAGGATCATGCAAAATTATTCATAAATTATCAATGGTTCATAATTGTAAGGTTTTTGCCTTTTTATAGCTTGTCAATTTAGGTAAACTCCCCTTCAAATGTAATTGCCTATTTTAAGAAAACACCATGTATTTACAAATCACATTTTTGATCCCACCACGCAATCCATCACGTCTTTGAAAGTTTTAATGCATATTTTACCATCTTTAAATCCTTATATTAGATTTTATTGTTCATAAATAGTTCAAGAGGGAAATTTATTTCCAACTTTATAAGTCAATCATCATACGTTGTGTTAATATTTCCATATAAATGATGAACTTCCAATTTGGTACCATGCTCAAAAGCTCAGAGAGTTTGAAAGGGGAAAAAAATTGGAAGTTCAAAATTTTTCAAAAGGTTTCGTTAGTGACAAGACCATTGGTGTATGCAAATCGGCAATTATGCAACTGCCGCTCTGTGCAGAGGGATGGTTACGCAACCGTTACTCTACATAGAGTGGCGGTTCTCAGTAACTTTACGGTTTGTTCTTTCTATTTGATTTTCTTCTGGTTTTGGTTGTTCTGATGGAGTGGTGTTTCTTTAGATTCCTATGGATCAATGTTCAACTAATCAAGATGAAACAGTTAAACTAAATGATTGGTGCTCAAATATATTGAACAAGGATCATGCAAAATTATTCATAAATTATCATGGTTCATAATTGTAGGGTTTTTGCCTTTTTATAGTTTTGCCAATTTAGGTAAACTCCCCTGAACATAATTGCCTATTTTAAGAAAACACCATGTATTTAAAAATCACATTTTCGATCTCACCACATAATCTATCGCCATGCTAAAAAGTTTGAATGCATATTTTACCATCTTCAATCCTTATATTAGATTCTATTGTTCATAGTTCAATAAGTCAATCATCAAACGTTGAGTTAATATTTCCATATAAATGATGAACTTCCAATTTGGTACCATGTTCAAAAGTTCGAGAGAGTTCGAAAGGGGAAAACAATTTCAAGTTCGGAAGTTTTGAAAGTTTCGTTCGATTCGGTTTAAATTATATATATATATATATGAAAAGAAAAACCAATTACACATAATAATAAATATATATTATTTACAAACTATTTAAAATCACCTAAGGAATGATCCCATCTTCATCCCTTATTACTTGGTATCTCCTAAGAGTGGAACTCGGTGGATGGCTAGGCAACACCTTTTACACCATCATACACACCATTGGACCACAACCCATTCAATATGTACAAACTATTTCTTTTACGTGTTTAGGTATTAATGTTTCTTATTTCGTTTTTATTTTGTGATGTTTCTTTTAAATTAAACGCTTCAATTTTTTAATTAAAAAAAGAAAATAATTGCTCGGCCAGACCAAAAGTATGGTTGGAACCAACTTTTCACAAGAATATGGTAACCATGCTTTTAAGTCAACCCAAGTTTTATAACATGTACAACTTTTAAATAGCCCAAAAAAATTGTCGGCAGAGTCGTAAACATCCACAAATTTGAAGTAGCCCGTATCTTTTATCAACCTAAATTTTCAAGTTTTGATTTGGCATCACTTCTAAAAACCCCAGCCTCCTAAAGAGAGGCTTTTACTCGAGCTTCTGGAGTTTTAGAATACAGAGGTGGGCGATCCATTCATAAAATAATAACTCCCCGCAAATTCCCAATTCCCAAATGAATGGTATGGTTTGTAGAGGCTGTGCAACATATTTTACGATTGTGTTTCCACTAAAAATCTGAATTCCCAGAAACTTAAAATCCATGTATCTATAAACATTCCAAAATGCTTTAATGTTTGTCAAGACCTCAGATCTCCGAGCAAACAGACTCAACACCATAAATTTTAAACAATCAAGCTTCATTCTAGAGGTCTCTCGCAGATTCATCAAAAGTCTTACTAAACTTCTGAAATATTCAGACTTCTGAATTTCATAAATATAAGGCCCTCGTGGCTCTTAAATAATTTCCAAGGTGTAGACGGATCAAAAGGACATGGTTGATAAAGCTTCGAGTGGATGAAGAAGACATTTCTTTCTGTTTTCCTACGGAGGAATATCAAAGCAAGATATAATATGCAAAAATATTTTGTAGACGCTAACCACAGTGTTTCTATGCTCTACATTTGAATTTTTGTTCAGTTGAGGTCGTTCAATCACCAAAACTGTACCATCCATAGAGATGAAATATTGTCTTGCACCAACTACAGAAGTCATTTAGGCCAATCTTTAGATAATCAAAGTACAGAACATAATTAAAAAAAGAACTAAAAGATTCCAATAGATGCATATGTATATTAAATGCAAGAGATTCCATTTCAATTCTCACTCTTCAGTAAATGGTTGAGATGGGATGAGGAGATGCCATACTCCATCCCCTTTATTGATGAGTGCTATACAGTAAGTAGTATCTTTCCGATATGGGAGCTCGATTCCATAATCCTGTGGCCCTCTGCCACTTGCGACAAAGGAAGTGATATGTGAATGACAGGCTTCACTTTGCCTTCTTCAAAGGCAGGCCAGACATGTTTCTGGACATCGGCAATAATTTGTGCCTTGTTCTCTGCAGTCCGAGTCCGCAATCCCGCCGCTGATTTCAAATGCAAGTTATATTTTTGAAGTATGTTTATAAAGATAAGAAATGCATGCCAAATTTAATGCATGATTAGTCAACAACCTTGTTATCACCAAGATTCAACTACAAACAAGCCTCACCTTGGATGGTAAGGCGCCTTGCAAATACACTTGACAAGTTGATCTCTGTGACAGAACCTCCTTGGAAACCAATAATAAAGAGTCTCCCATCAAGACCCAAAGCATCCAGGTTCCTCTGAAGATAAGACCCGCCCATATTATCTAATATTACATCAATACCTGTAATAAGCATACAGATTAAATTATGTAAAAATAATTGTTTGTTATTCAGAATTTACAAAGGGGTACAGTGTATTGACAACTGACATGAACAACCATTTACCTTTTCCTCCAGTTTCCTCCTTCACACGAGCAACAAAATCTTCTGTCTTGTAATTTATGGCAACATCAGCTCCAAGCTCCTTACAACGCTTCAACTTTTCTTCACTTCCTAAAGAGCCAAACACTCGGGTGCATAACAACTGATTGTCATGCAGATACCTTGTTAAAAGAACTCAAAAAAATCTACTTACCAGCTGTAACAAAAACTTTTGCTCCAATGTACTTGGCTATCTGAATAGCAAATGTTCCAATCCCACTAGAGCCTCCATGTACCTGTAGATATAAATAGCATAATTAATTTCCATTTATATTCTCAACTTTCTTTGATTTCACAGGATCAGTGGCCAACAAGTGAATCACATACTCAATCTGTTTCTAATTCATTCTTGAATTGTTATCTAGAAATCTTAAATACATCTGAAAAAAGCCAAGAGATATCAATCTCAAGGCCCTTATTTTAGAGTTTTAGTGTACCACAATTATTGATAACTTTATTACCTTCTTCAAAACATTCCCACTGAATGATGACAAATAGTGTCAATCTAGCTACAAATGTGTAAGGCTCGAAAACATATTTCAGCAGAAAATGGGGGCTTCAAACTCCACCATATGGCCAAGACATAACAATTTTTCAATTTTCTCCAAGGAAAAGGAAAACCTTCTTGGTGACGGTTAAATGAACATCAAATTTTAGGTCAGATTCAAATTGAACACACTTGTGGACATTACAACCCACCACAACCTCCATGGTTGCCATTGTAGGACGCCTCCTACCATGATAATTTATAGAATAATATTTGATTGGCTTTCATTATAAAGAGGTCAGGAGCACAGTTGGTGTGATTATTCTGATCCAATTCTATAGCTTGAGCAAGCTGATAGTGATACAAGCTGGCAAAGGATTAATAGGAAAAAATCAAATTGGTGCTGTAAATGGTGTTTAGTATTGTGGTGTGTGGTTAGTGAAGACATACATGCCACTATGATATTTAAAATTCATTTTATGTTTTAAACCTTCAAAAACCTGAACTATAAAAAAATATGTCATTTCAAACCATTTTATGATTAAAATGGCAATAATGGAGCACACAGATGAATTACTCCGCAAGCTTGGTAGTATCAGAGGCCAACAAATGAATCTATAACCTCTCTGCCTGATTGAATACTCTACTGTTTCTGATTAAATCTTGAATTGTTATCTAGAAATGTAAATAATTTAATTTATAAAGTGGCAACAAGCATGGTTTGTGTGATATTTCTAATCTATAGCTTGAGAAAGGTGATACAATCCAGCAAGAGGTTAATAGGAAACCCTCAAATTGGTGCTGCCAGTGGTGTTTTCCATTCAGGTGTGTGTCAAGAGAAGAGATTCCAGCAGCTACAATATTTTGAATTTCATTTTTGTTTCAGTTAGAAAATCTTAACTATTTGAAATATGTCACTTTCAAACCATTTCTAAGATCAAAATGGCACAATGCACAAATTCTCAAGGGCCCAACTTTTGTCCATGGAAAGAAGTTCTAACTCAAAAATTTAGTGAGGGTCATCTTAGAGTTGTTTGTTGAAGATTACAAGACGCCAACTGTGGAAGACCTGCCAGTTACTGGGAAGACCTAATAGCTAGAGGAACCACAAACCAAGATGGAGCTACCAAGTAGTCTTAGGAAGAGCCATAAGAACAGCACTCCAACATTATGGTTAGCTCAGCCTTCAGAGATGGTCAGAACAGTTAGTCAATCTCTAAAAGTTCCAAACACACCAAAGGAGTTAAATCACTTATAAACCAATTTTTCAATGAATGCTGACAACAGGAAGAATCGATTTTGGAGAGTAATGTGCCAAAGTAGATTTGGTAAACTTACACCCATTATGATGACGAATCAGATATTGATGAAAAACCTGGACCCAGGAATGGAACTTCAAGTTTTGGCTACAATTTGAGCACGTTCAGCATATTATTTTCTTTACACTGGGGTCCAAATGGGGAGTAGATTGACCACTCACCATAGTAACTCTCCGTTCCAAAATTTTAATAGCAATTTAGGGTAATAAGAGCATCAGAGAGGATGAACTTGCCTCTAGAGGATGTTTTTAGGGCTTTGAAAATCCTAGAGGCTCCGAGGACCTGCACGTATATTAACATTAATTGGCATGTATATAAGGACTATCCACTGCTCTTAATCATTTGAAAAATACATATAGAGAGTACATTGCAATATGCAACAATAGAAAGTTTTTGAGCGGCACTAACAATGAAGCGAGAAGCAATTGGGATGGTTAAAGGATTGAAGCTAGTGATCAAGCTAAAGGAAAAAGTGCTAATTGTGAAGGAGGATTCGAAATTGTGATCAATGCAATGAGAAGTGTTCTATGCCCTATTGGAGAATCAGCAACATTCTCCAAGAGGACAATAGTCTCCTTCACAAATTCTCAAGAGTGTCCTTCCAACATTTCTTCACAAAGACAAATATACCAGTAGATTTACCGGCAAGTGTAGGCATTAACCAAGGCTCCCTTTCATTTGTGTCAAGCAGAAACACAAGTGATGGGAAGGAATTCAAACGTCAATTTTAGAGAATGAGTTATATTTAATGAACATACACTAATACTGGGGGAAGCGGGAGGGAGGAGGGGGCAGTGGTGTAAATCGGTATAAGATAATCTTTTACTTATTTAAAAACTTAATAACCACAATAACAACAATCACACAAGATCTAACAATTATGAAACACAAGATTTACGTGGAAACCCTTTCGGGAGAAAACCACAGAGAAAAGACTGCTTGGATCTACTGTCCAAATCTAGTCATAAAATAATAAAAGTCTTTACAAAAATTTGTAGGCACCAACCCACTGGAGACACCAATCCCCACCGCTAGCAATTTGTAGGCACCTACTTTGGAGACACCAATCCCCAAGCTAAGCAATTTGCAGGCACCAACCTATTGGAGACACCAATCCCCACAATTTGTAGGCAAACTAAAAATAATCTTCTTCAATGAATATCAATAACATAAACTTCTTCACAAAGATTTGCTTTGTATTCCACCTTCAGAACTCAACCTTCTAAATGATTTTCAATCTCAATGATCTGCATTTTAATTTATTTAACACTTCACTCAGAAATTTTCTTTGAAAATGATCAACACTTCATTACACACTCAAGAAATTTGTTTGAATGATTCTCAGTTCATTCCACCCTCTCAATGCTTTTTAATGATTTCTATTTCATTCCACTCATACTTAAAAATCTGCTCTTAATGATTTACCATTCATTCACCTGCAGAAATTTGCCTTTATCTCTTTATTTCACACTTCCTTCTTCAGCATTTCACCATTTCTCCACACATACCCACTTTAAATATTTTCAACTATGTGTCCTTTTATACCATTTTCATCTCTTGAAAGGGTGTGATTTCTTCCCAAGGGTCAGCCCAATAACATTCTTTTGGATGCAAGACATGAGTCAGCCTTTTCAGACTGATATTTGAATTTCTGAGTTTTTCTTTGACTTCGCAGACTTAATATATTTTCACCTTGTTCCGCGGCTTCCCATGACCTCCGCGGACTTGTTTTATCTTTCTTCTTGTTCTGCAAATTTCCCTAACCTTCGCGATCCCTTTTTTAACTTTTACCTTGTTCCGCAACTTTCCTAGACCTCTGTGGCCCCTTTTTTACTTCCGCCTTGTTCCGTGGATTTCCTAGACCTCCGCGGCTCTTCTTTGACATTCGCGGCTTTCCATGACAAAATCCTTTGTTACGCGGATATTTTGACTTGTTACCACCCGCAAAACACTATGGATCACTTCCTTTGTTCTGCAACGCACTTCCTTTGTTTCGCAGCGCACTTCCTTTGTTCCGCAGCGTTCTCACCTCCAAAAACCCGCGGGACACTAAAAATGGTCCTCCTTTGTTGCGTGGCATTGACTTGTCTTCCAAACCTATGAAGCACTACATCATGACTTCCTTTGACATTAATGACAATATTTCCAACAATCTCTCCCTTTCTCATTGATGGCAACCTGTCCTAAAGGTTACCTGTGAATATAGCAAGAACATAATGCTCCCCCTTGTTGTAATTCTCCCCTTTCTGTAGCTCTCCCCTTTGACATCAATGGCAAAGGGATAATCACAATTGTCACAAAGAATATTCATTAGTTGATCTTTCTCTAAGTTGTCTTCACTATGGAGCTAAAAAGATAATGTAGTGCTCAATTGATGCTTCTCCTTTAGTGACTAGATGAGAAAGATATCACTCCCAATTTCTGTCTGAGATATTCAAAAGTTTCTTTTGGAAGGGGCTTTGTGAAAATATCCGCAATTTGTTCTTTTGTGGCAATGTATTCCAACTTAACATGTTGTTTTGCTACTTGTTCTCTTAAGAAATGATACTTGATAGGAATATGCTTTGTTCTAGAGTGCATAACAGATTCTTTGAAATATTTATTGCACTAGTGTTATCACAAAGTATGGAAATTGGATGATCAAATTCTACCTTGATGTCTTTCAATGTCTACTTCATCTAGATAACTTGTGTGCAACATGACACTGCTGCAATGTATTCTGCCTCTGTTGTGGATAAAGAAACAAAAGCCTGTTTCTTTCTTAACCAAGATACTAACCTATTGCCAAGAAAAAATGCTCCTCCACTTGTGCTTTTTCTATCATCAACACTTGCCCAATCTACATTTGTATACGTTGTTAGAGTGAAATCTTCACCTCTTGAATACCACAAACCATAGTCCAAAGTGCCCTTTAGATATTTAAATATTCTTTTGACCGCTTGCACATGAGTTTCTTTTGGTGTTTCTTGGAAATGTGCTACCATGCCTATTGCTTGCATAACGTCGGCCTTGATGTTGTTACATATAGTAGGTTGCTAATCATTGACTTGTATAGAGTTTGATTTGCTTCTGGGGATTCATCATCTTTACTTAATTTGCATCTGTGACCATGGGTGTGCTCACTGGTTTGCAATCTTCCATCCTAAACTTTTTTCAACATCTCCTTGATATACTTGGTTTGTGAGATGAAAATGCCTTTGTCGGATTGGAGAAATTTATAACCCAAGGAAGATGTAATGTCCTTTTTTCCTACTTGAGGGTCACCATTTGGACTTCTTGCCAATCCTTCTCCATGGAAAAGCAACAAAGTTGATGGAGGAGAACATTGAGCTTCCATTTGATATGTTTTTACTAATTTTTAATATGTTCTTTTAGTGTTTTCTTTCCTATAACAGGTCGGCTGGGTTTTAATGAATTAATGGAAGCTAATGAAGGAAAAGAACATCTCCAAAGGGGTCGGCCTTACCTTTTATGCTTTGGCGCCAATGAAGGATATAAAAGAAGATCTATGGCATCATTTGCTATGTAGACTTTGGCGCTTTTTCCTAATATTGGGCATTGTGAGCTTGTTGCTCCTTGTTCATCCACTTGAGGACGAAAACCCTCTTGTGATGCTTCCTAGAAGGACGAAACCCTTCATCATTGTTTGGTTTTGAAGTAAAGGGCAGATTTGTGGAGAAAACATTCACTTTCATATTTTTATTTGCTTCCTACATGTGGAGCGACCTACCTTGGTGTAGGGTTTGAGTGTTTGGTGAACATAAAATTGCATTTTCATTTCATAATCTGATTTGTCATATTTTATAAGGCCGGAATCTGCATTTTCATGATTTTTGGAGAAGTTTAGCTATTTTTTCTAGCCCTCGGTTTGGCTAGTCTGTTGCTGATTTTAAATAATTAATTCCAGCTGTGTAAATTGATATTTCATCCATCTTTTGATGTATTTGTGATTCATAAATATTGTCATGGATAGAGTAATTATTTTGTGGCATTATTTGTTGATTTGCATGGTGAAAAGTGGACTTGAATTCCATAAACAGTTCGCTGCCCTGGTAGTTTGCAGATTTCAGATTTATTTCAGTTGTTGATTATAAAAATCAGATTTGGAGATCTTTGGTTTTGAGCTAATTTCCTATTTCTTTGGTTTAAACCCTTGAAGAGTCATTACAAAAGAATGATAACTCACCAAGTATGGACATCTCAAACTCCTTTTGCATTTCCATAGCAAACCTTGACACATTTTGTCACTACTACCTCCAAAAATAATATCATCCACATAAACCACAACAATTAACCGATGTAAAGATTGTTATCAGCAATTCCCCTTTTGAAACCTTTCGTCTTGATGTAAAGATTGTTGTCAACAATTCCTCTTTTGAAACCTTGTTGTTGTAGATACTTGTCAAGTCTTGAGTACTAGGCTCTAGGGGCTTGTTTCAACCCATAAAGTGCTTTCTTCAGCTTGCACACATAATCCTTATCTTCTAATAAGAGGAACCCTTCCGACTATTCAATATATATTTCTTCCAAATTTCCATAGAGAAAGGTTGACTTGATATCCATCTAATAGACTTTAAAGTTCTTAAAACAAGCAAATGCCAAAAACATTCTAATAGCTTCTAGTTGTGCAACAGGAGAAAAAGTTTCTTCAAAATCAATACCTTCAACTTGAGCATAACCCTTACAAACTAATCTTGTTTTATTTCTCACCACTTGTCCATCTTCATTTAGCTTGTTCCTGAAAACCCACTTGGTGCCAATAACATTTTCGTTTTTGGTCTTGGGACAAGTTCCCAAGTCTCATTCTTTTCAATTTGATTCAACTCTTCTTCCATAGCCCCAATCCAATGTTTGTCTTTGCTTGCTTCTGCAAAATTCTTAGGTTTTATTTTAGATAGTAAGGACAAGTTTGCATGTTCTGATGTATTTGTTAATCTTCTTCTAGTTTCAGATTTCCAAAGATCTTTATTACCAAGAATTGGACTTTCCGAATGGTTCTTCGGACAAATCTAGATGGTGCCTTCGTATCTTTTGTTCAATCACTTCTTTTACATCTTCTTCTTCTCCTTTTTCTTCTTCGCAACTTGTTTCCTTTGGGTAATCAATTTCTTGTGCTCTTTCCTTTTGATATCTTACTTCATCCACTTTTACATTTGCACTCTCAACAATCTTGTGCAATCTTTTATTATAGATCTATAGGTTTGGCTTCTTCAAGAGTAACCAAGGAAGATACTTCATCGATATGGAGTCAAATTTTCCCAAATCCTCGTCATCTCTTCTTATGTAGCATTTGCTTCCAAAACTTTGAAGTACTTAACTGTAGCTGGTCTACCCTTCCATAGTTCATAAGGTGTTTTACTATTATTGATTCTTATTTTCCCTTTGTTCAAAATGTAGACTATTGTATTAATTGCTTTTTCTAAAATGTATCGATAACTTAGATTCATTCGACATTGTTCTTGCCATCTCTTAAACAAGTCGATTCTTTCTTTCAACAACTCCATTCTGTTGTGGAGTCCTAACAACCTAAGAGATGTCTCCTTATTCCATCTTGCTCACCAAATTCTTCAAATTCATTTCAAGTAAATTCTCCTCGTCGATCCGATCTGTAGCACTAGATTTTCATACTAGTTTCATTTTCAACCAAGGCTTTAAATGCCTTAAACTTCTTGGATGCTTTGTATTTCTCCTTTAGAAAAGTAACTTTGTGTCATTTTAGAATAATCATCAATTAGCAACATAAAATAACTCTCACCTTGCAAACTTTGTGTCCTAATAGGCCCACAAAGGTTTGTATGGACAAGTTCCAATGGCTTTGTTGTTGAGGACTCTTTGATTTCAAGCTTTCCCTCTTGTTTCCCGTGTTGACATTGCTTCGCAAATAGTGTTTCAAGGCTTATCAATCCTTGTCATATCCCTTACAACTTGCTTAGTAATAATTTTTACTAGATTATCAAAGTTTATATGACCCATTCTTCTATGTCATAACCAACTCTCATTTATTTGTCCCATGTAGCATTTTTCTCCTTTGATCTCACTAAGGATGTAAAGGTTATTTGTTGTTCTATTTACATTTGCAACTAATCTTCATGTATCAACCTTTTTGATCTCACAACCTTGAGCATAAAATGTGAGGGTGTATCCTTGATCACACATTTGACTAACACTAAGAAGATTATGCTTCAAACCTTCAACATACAAGACATTTTCAGTTTTTGTTTTTCCATTGTCAAGGCTAAGAGTACCTTTACCAGTTATCCTCACTGTAGCATTGTCTCCAAATTTTATTGTACCTCCATTTACTTCTTTCAAAGTGAGGAATTTGCTCTTGTCCCCTGTCATGTGGCTTGAGCAACCACTATCAATGTACCATTGATTTCCTTCATTTTGAGCATGAAAGACAATTTGTACAAGCATGGATTTCTCCTTTTCTTACTCTTGCTTCCTTTCCCAAACATTTGTAGATTTTTCTTTTTGTTTAGCAGAGCATCCACTTTCTTGTTCTGTCTGGGCAATTCTATAAAACCATTTCTACAAAAACGTGTTATATGACCATAGTTTTTGCACTTATAACATACAATATCATTCTCATTGTAATCTGATAAAGGAGCAAATGAATTGTAGTTTCTATTTGAGACCTCATAATAATTTTCTTCTTGTTCCAACCAAAAAAATTTGCATTTGTCCTACAATATATTGCTTTATGACCAAAGTGATTACATGAAAACAATAACCAAAGAAAGAGTTTTGAAACCTGGTCATATGATGTTGCCTTGGGGGAAAAGATCCTCTGATTTTATCCTTGTTGCCTTTGGGAGGAATGTTGGTATTCTATGGAACATAATTCTCCTTCATCTTATTGCTTTCATTCTTGATGGGACTTTTGAGAGCATCAACATAGTTTTTGGCTTTTCTTCATTTTCCTTCTTTGGTGGCACTTTGGGATCTTCTTTGGTAGTCATCTGATCTTCTTTGTACCCAAGACCAGTCTTGATAAATGGTGATCTATGGCTATTGATAATATCATCTAAGATTTCAAGTACTCTTTTCAAATCTGAGGCTTTTGTTCAACTTAGTAGTTGTTTTCTCTAGTTCCTTAAGGAAACAATTTCAGACTCTAGCCTCTCATAATTTTCTTCTTTTGTTTTCAATTGGATTCTCACTTCTTCCTCTATTATTTGATTCTATCGCCATGAATTGAATTTCATCTCCATCACTAGCGAAGATACTTTCTTCGGATGAGCTGCTTTCCTCTTTGGAATAGAGGTTTTTCTTGTGCTTATCGAAGTTCTTCTTTTCATATCTACTTTGTTTGTAGCTCTTTTTGTATTGATGGTGTTTGCTCCCTTTCTTCTTGTTATGATCTTCTTCATCATCACTATTATCCTTTTCTGCATGTGGACACTTAGTAGCAAAATGTCCTATTTTTCCACAGTTAAAACATTTGAAAGGTAGCTTACCTTTGTACTTTCCGGATCCTTTCTTAAGCTTCCTTACAAAATGGGCTTCCTCTTCATCTAATTCATTCACCATTGGAGCTATGACTCGAACTTCTTATTCTTCATCTTCTTCGAGGCTCAAGGTTGCCTCTCACTTTGATGATTTCTCCTTTTCGGTTCTCATTTCATATGTCGTTAGGATCCCATGCAATCCATCCATTGTTAGAGTATCTAGGTCCTTCATTTCTTCAATGGCGGAAACTTTGGCATCAAACCTCACGGGAAGGGACCTTAACACCTTTTTGCACAACCATCACATCTTCAACTTTTTCTCCAAGACCGTCATGGTGTTGATGATTTCATCCACATGAAGAAGATAGCTCAATGTTTTCTTCATCTTTCATTTCATTTTCAAACTCTCGAATTGTCTTCTATGAGTTTGAAGCTTGGCTTTCTTCACTTTGTCATCTCCTTCATAGATGTTCTTAAGTTTGTCCCAGATTTCTTTTGCTAATTCACAATGCATCACCTTGACAAACTCTGATTCTGATAGACAACACAAGATTGCATTCATAGCTTTTGCATTGTTTTCACTAGCCTTCTTTCCAACCATATCTGTTCGTGGAGATAATAGAGTTGCATAACCACTCACAATTGATTGCCAAATATCAAAGCCAAGAGCCATTAGCTAAGTTTGCATTCTTATGCTCCAAAATGCATAGTTTGTTCGTCAAACAATGGAGCTCTATTTGAGGAGAAACCTTCTTGACTATCCATGTGTGCTCCTAAGATCTACCTTCTAGTAGTTAGATTGTTTTTAAAGGAACCCGCTCTGATACCAATTGATGAACACACACTTATACTGAGGGGGTGAATTAGTATAAGATAATCTTTTACTTATTTAAAAACTTAATAACCACAATAATAGCAATCACACAAGATCTAACAATTATGAAACACAAGATTTACGTGGAAACCCTTTCGGGAGAAAACCACAAGAGAAAACTGCTTGGATCTACTATCCAAATTCATTCATAAAATAATAAAAGTATTTACAAAGATTTGTAGGCACCAACCCACTAGAGACACCAATCCCCACCGCTAGTAATTTGTAGGCACCTACCTACTAGAGACACCAATCCCCACAATTTGTAGGCACTAACCTACAAATAATCTTCTTCAATGAATAACAATAACATAAACTTTTTCACAAAGATCTGCTGTGTATTCCACCTTGAGTAACTAAGCCTTCTAAATGATTTTCAATCTCAGATATCTACCTTTTTAACTCATTTAACACTTCACTCATAAATTTGCTTTGAAAATGATCAACACTTCATTACACACTCGAGAAATCTGCTTGAATGATTCTCAGTTCATTCCACCTGTCAATGCTTTTTAATGATTTCTATTTCATTCCACTCATACTTAAAAATCTGCTCTTAATGATTTCTCATTCATTCACTTGCAGAAATCTGCCTTTATCTCTTTATTTCGCACTTCCTTCTTCAGCAGTTCACCATTTCTCTACACATGCCTCGCTTTAAATGTTTCCAACTATGTGTCCTTTTATACCATTTTCATCTCTTGAAAGGGTGTGATTTCTTCCCAAGGGTCGGCCCAATAACATTCTTTTGGATGCAAGACATGAGTTGGCCTTTTCAGACTGATATTTGAATTTTTAAGTTTTTCCTTGACTTCCGCAGACTTGCTCTGTTTTCACCTTGTTCCGCGGCTTTCCATGAGCTCCGCACACTTGATTTATCTTTCTCTCGTGTTTCATGCGGCTTTTGTTGACCTCTACGCATCCCCTTTTAACTTCCTCCTTGTTATGCGGCTTTCCTAGGCCTATGCGGTCCCTTTTGACTTTCGCTTTGTTCCACGGCTTTCCTAGACCTCCACACTCTTCTTTGACATTTGCGGCTTTCCATAATAAAATCCTTTGTTACGTGGATATTTTGACTTGTTTCCACCCGCGGAACACTATAGATCACTTCCTTTGTTCCGTGGAAACACTTCCTTTGACATCAACGTTATCACCTCCAAAAACCTGCGTGACACTAAAAATGGTCCTCCTTTGTTGTGCGGCATTGACTTGTCTTCCAAACCCGCAAAGCACTACATCATGACTTCCTTTGACATCAAAGACAATATTTCCAACAATACTAGTTAGCATTCCATCTAGAATGGGAGTGTTGACCCAAATAAAAGGAAGGGATAGAGTTTATAAATTTGTATGTGCAAAGCCTAATTTAAGTTCTTTTGCCAAAGCACACAATCATTATTTGAAAGACTTTTAAGGGAAAGAGAGTAAGAAGATATAAGGCACATCAAAGGACATTATGAGGCACAACTCCCGACACAAAAGACATCATTACATTAATTCAAAGGAATTAAGGCCCAAGATGGCAGGCTTGTCGGGGCTAATATCATCTTCTTCATAGGCATGGGAGTTGATATTACTGCAATCTACTTTCAAAACTCCACTATACCATATTTTCATGCATCTGTGTTGCCTTTGGCAATTCAAAGAGTGTATAATTTGGGAGAGTGATCTACAGTGCTCTACATTATAAGGGGTACGTACAGATAGAATACTTAGCTGTCCTGCTAGTCTCTGCAACTCCGAAAGACGTAATATGAAATTGGAGTTTTTTCAGTTTCAACTGTATTCTGAGTTTTCACAGTTTTTTGGGGTGGGGGACCCCATTGTAGCCAATGTTTTACCTATCAAAAAAATATGTTTTATGCATAAAGGGCCCAAATTCACACAAAAACATTAAATAAAATGTACATCTAATATCGTTGCACATCATCATCAAGTGATGAAAGATTTGGCAATGGTAGCTACGAAAGCACCGAAATCAGGAGGCTCTAGCTGAATATCCCAAATCTTGGTTGAGCCTTGCTTATAATCATTTCATGTTGGCTGAATATCCCAAATTTTGAAGATGAATATTACCTAGATACTTTAGAAGTTGAACAATCATCTTGAAGATGAACTGAACAGTTATTTCATGTTGCTAAATATGTGCTTTGTTTCACATTTTCAAGTGGATGAAAATTGAGCTTCACTCTTCCACTTCCTTTTCATTTTCACAGTACAGGCCTTACATCTTCTCCTCCTCAGCCAAATTTCATAACTAGAGCACTAACCACCATGCCCATGTAATCTTGGCTCCTAGACGTGAGCTCTTGTTATTTGATGATGTTTTCTTAGGACTTGACTGGTGTCTTCCATGCTCGCTTCTAAGGCAGCAACTCTCTTGGCAAAATTGTCTTTACCCTCTTCTTTCACCATTTCTTTCACCCTCAGATTCCACCTTATAAAAATTTCAAGATTGCAGGGTAGTAACTTTTCTTCTTCCAATGTTGTCATTGTCATACAAATCAACTAAAAACTATCCACAATGCCCAAAGATTAACTACTTTGGTACCAAAATGATTTGTAAACTCCTTACATTAAAAACAAAATTAAATAAATCCTTATATAAAAAAGAGCATCATGTAAAAAAATTCAAAAATATAAACAAATTGCATGTTCTAATAAGGTATTATAAAAAAGGAGACATAACAAACAAAATCAAATAAGGTTGGTTACATAAAAATATGTAATATAATAAAAGAAAATTTGCAAAATCACAAACACATTGTCTTACCTGAAATCTCCTTCAAACTGACAGACTCAAATGCTTTGAGAACTTAGAATTAATGTAGTAGTTTTTGGAAACATAAACGGAACTTACAATACTGAAAATAGGAATGTAGGAACCATGAATAGCAAAACAGAAAGCAAGAACAACAATGGTCACATGAGTTTTAGCCTAGAAAACCCCAGTGTGGAGAATAATGGATAGGAAATGGCAATAACTCGGCTTGCTGATCTTGCTTATGGCCAAAGATAGTGTACAAAGAGATCAATGGAACAAATACAATAGTCCTCTATTGTTTTCTCACTCAGCTTCTCTATACACCTTTCTTCCTCCTAAAACAAACTGAACAACATTATTACTTGCACACTCATGCCCCTAATTGGATTTATATCCTCTTCTTAACATGCTCCAAAGTGTCCTTTCATACACTAAAGGACTCCCAAAGACCTCATAGCTTGAGATATTGTCATCCAATTACTCTACTCATACAAATCACTCTTCTCAGACATATCATCAGATGCAAGGAGATTGTTCCCCACAATATCATTCTAGCAGAATTCGAAACTCGCACCTTTAGGTTGGAAGCAATTTTGGCCTTGTCTCCCTCCTACATCGTATTCAAAAGCTTGTTGATTCCTCTGCAGAAGGGACAGGTATCCCTACCTAGCCTACTGTTCTTCTGAGGCCATCGCTTCAGTCGATCGCTCTGGTCGTTCCCGATGTTGGTATGCTGGAGTGTCTCGACTTCGAGTCTATTGGTATTCAGACAGATCGCCTCCCTCCATACAGTTTTCCTTGAACGCTCCTACCCATCTCCTTTCGGGCAAGCAGATTTGAACAAAATCATCTAGAGATGATATCTACAGATAGTTCATTCAATACACCTGGACCAACCCCCAGAGTGGGCTACATCCGAAGATGGCCTTCTATGTTGCACATTTTCTTGAGGTCAATAATGGCATTATCTCTCGGCCCCAATATATTTCCCGGCATTGGATGCATGCTCTTCGCATTTCCCTAGGTCAGTTCAGGGTTGGCTCTCATAGGCTATGGGTTGAGAGCGATCATCAGATTGATCGTTCTAAACGTATTTGCCAGCTCTACTCCCTCCAGGAGATCGAAACGGAAGAGCACTTCATCTTCTAGTGCCCCATCTACTACAAAATCAAAGGAAGATTTCACTACCTTTTCAAAGAGCATCCGACTTTCACCGGAATTTTGAAATACCATGATCAAAGGTGCCTTGCTCTCTATCTGCATGAGGCCCTTTAGCTTTGGGAGGAGACCCTTCATCCTCCTAGGCAAACGACTACTCAGCAGATCACTTCCTTCTTCACAGTGCTCTCACCTGGCAGGGGCACTAAGCGGCAAAGTGACACCAACCCTGATAACCAAACGAGGTCAGTCCAGACTCAAGGCACTATTTCACAGACTAGAGTCGCCCAGACACATACGAGACCGAGACCGTCCTCTCATAGATGGCCTTTGAGATCCACCAGGCACACAAAGAGCTCTTCCCCCCTTCGGACATCGGCACCCCAGATCTTTCAGAGCCTCTGATTCCGGGCTTCAACACATCACGAGCTTCTTCCATTCGGCCTTGGATGCTAGTTGAGGGGGTCTCCTTCTTGCCTCCTCTTCCTTCTTTTCTTCCGCATGTTCTGGCTCTGTTGATCTCTGCAGGCGCTTTCCGGGCCTCTCTTTCTCTTTGCCCGTTCTTCTTTTCCTTCTCCTTCTTCTCTTCTCTGGTTGTACTCAGGGACCTTTTGGTTCTCTAGCTGGATTCTCACTCACTTTCTTTGTATTGGCGCAGTCCCATTGACCTACTTTTGTGGTCATTCGTTGGACATTTAATATATTTATCTTATCTGGCAAAAATGCCACTTTAAGCAGACCTGCAGTTACACAACCGCCCCTATGTTGACCAGCAATTATACAACTTCCACCTACACATACTAGCAGTTACACAACCATTCCTTAAAGGAAGTGGTGGTTATGCAGCCATCCCTTACATATACCGACGGATTCATCACCATACAAGTAATATTGAGCCTTGTTTTCTAGCTAAAACCGGTTGTTCTCTAGTTAGATGATGAAGAGATTTATTTTCCTAGTCCCTATGGATCAGGGTAGGCCAAAATCCACATTTCCAAATAAGACTGCTGACGTGGAACACTAGAGAACTTGGAGCTGCGAACGAACAATAGAATCCTCAAGGACATGAACAAATCTACTCACTGAGATTTACTGTTTATACAGGAAACCGGGATGATGTGCTCAACTCTTTCTCAAAGTGGCCATTCTTAAACTAATTTAAACAAAAACCACTCTAATTAGACCACTATGAAGAACAAAAGCATGTTAAAGCATATGCTATCAAAATGTCCATTTTGAAGTGCAATCAAATTTGAATCAAAACTATAATACGTGTGAAAAAATTAGCATAGAATATTGTTTATGGTAAAATAGCATACTTCTAAACTATGTTGCCGCATTCGCCGAATATCATCCATTAAATTCGAAAATCACTGAATCTATAGCTGCAGCAAAAAAATCATTGAGATTCGTGAATAAATTCGTCAGACTCAAATGGCAAAACATGGAAACTTTTCTGAGTGTTCATGGAGTCTTGTTGGCATTGTAAACCCTTGTTGTGAAGTCATGAAGCCTCCAGAAACTGGAAAACAGGCACCGTGATGAAAATGAGCCACCACCGTTGTGCAGATAAACCACTGCACTAAGTGTGAATGAAAACCGATGTGTTGTGCATGAATGAGGATTTTTAGGGTTGTAGAAGCGATACCAAGGAAAACAACTATGACGGTGTGAAGCAATGAACATCTTCCGTGGGTATCATGAAGTCATTGTAGCCTTGTAGGTATCATTTGAACAATACAAGTTCAATAGTTTTAGAATTTCTTTTAATCTATCTTTATTTTTAGTATTTTATGAAGTTATATATTTTTAACTTTAATAAAAACTTTATTTTTTGGATTTTATAAATTTCATAAATCATTATAGCTTTTTTTAAAATCATTTCAGGAAATCCTAAAATAAATTAGGATCATACAAATTTGTATGTTTTTATACACCATGTATATATATAAGTTTTATATGTTTAATTATATATAATATATATAAATATATATAGATAAAAAATTTGAATATTTAATCTGGAATTATATTTCTTTTAGTGGAACTTAATCACAAATTTATCGCCATTTTTTTAGCAGTGATTTTTTCATGAATGCAAGTATATTTCTTTTAGTGGAACTTAATCACAAATTTATTGCCGCTTTTTTAGCAGTGATTTTTCATAAATTTTATCCATGGCGAATTTGAATACGGCAACATAGCTTCTAATCATATTCACAATACAATCTGATGATTGAGGATTTCATTCCACTATAATATCTTAATATGAATGCTTGTCTTGCCAGAGCCATTTAAATGTAGTCACTCAAGCCTTAACTGAATTAAACTCTTCTCTCAGATGATCATGATAAATAATCTAATGACTTTTCCCAATAGAATCCACAGAATTTTACTATTGGAACTGCCTTTATATTATAAACAAGATAATACAAAGTGTTACATTTTACTATTGGATCGCCCTTGAGGCTGGCCACCCCCAATCCACAGAATTTTTATTCTTTCAGCCTAGATTTAAAATAACCAACTTAGTACCTTACTTGGAGAAAAGGTATTCGTACACTCACAAAAGATCTTTACATGCCTAGAAAAGATATGAAATTCTTGCAATAAAGTGGCCCAACTTGAAGCCCATATTTGATGAAAATAAATATCTACAAAAGAATTTTGTACACGAATGCTTACCAGAAAGTTCTCGCCTGAAACTAGATGACTTGTCATGAAAACTGTTGACCAAACAGTGCAGGCCACCTCAGGAAGAGCCGCAGCTTCTTGTAATGAAACACCTTTAGGAACAGGCAAGACATGCCCAGAGTGAACTGCCACCTTTTCTGCATAACCTCCTCCCCCCAGAAGAGCACACACCTGTAAAATGTGTGCTTCATTGAAAAAATTAGGACTTAAAAGTTAAGATATAGATGGACTCTAAACATCATCACTAACCTCTAATAAATTTTGTAAGCATTAGTGTATTTGATAGGAAAAATAAAACAGCAATTATAATTTCCCCCTGGATCTTACACAAACCTACTGAGAATTAAAACTCAACCAATTTTAAGAATCTACATATACGCACAAAAGCAAAGCATCATAGACCATTAGAACTGGTTACTTACAGGATAGAAATTTAGAATTACTAGAGAAAGCAGACAAACTATTTTTGCCTATGACATGTAATCATGATTCAGCACATAATATGTAGCATTAAATAACCATCTGACCTGTCTAATTGTGGAACACTGAAAGAAATGTTGATGCATAGATTCCTGTGCCAAGTGTTCTTTCCACCTAATGGATACATATAACTTTCTAAGAGTACACAGCTGGCTTAAGGTTGGTAATGACGGCTTATTATTGTATCCTTGATGTTGGGATGAGAGTGTTGTAATTGAGCTCTTGACATGGCAATAGGAAACTAGCTAAAACAGAAAATTCACTTTGCCAAAAGAATTGAATTGTTCAATCACTCCCGTCTGTCCTTTCAGATAAATTCCAATACAGAACATAAACCACATCAATGTGCCAATAGAACATCTCAAGTTTCCATGTCAATTTGACCATACATACACTATCCACTTGTTCATCTGAAACTGCGTGAAACATGATTTTGCTAGATTCAAATACAGATACTAGATAACAAAATGCAATGCAGTCTTACATTATAATTGGGTAGCCAAATGATTTTGTTGTTTATTGAAAAACCATCTTTTATGCCCAGTACCAGTATTTAATTACCCTATTGGTTTATCATATTGTTATAAATAATTTGCAGCCAAGATCTTTGACAAATGGTTCTTCAGACCTCCTTAAAATACATTGATGTGCTAAAGTTACTAACTATTAGTTAGTGTTAGCTAATGGTAGGTTAGAAACTACCTCCAACCTAGACTATTTCAGTACGGGTACGGTACGCTGATACGGCAATTTTTAAAAACTTCGGGTGTGGTACGCTGTTGGGTATGTTATATATAAAGAAGCATTTGCCTACTTATTTAAATTTAATACTCATACATTGCATACATATTGAAATTTAATACTCATACAATCATTCATAGAACATGAAAACAAATTTCCAATACTTTGAGAATTGAGACTTGAGTTTGTATTGATTCATAATGTTCAAAACATAATAGTTAATAACATAATACATTCAAGTTCTCAACTTGCTTCACTTTCAGTTTCCTAGGCCTAAAAGCCTAGAACATATCATCTAGATGATCCTCAAAATCATCTTCATGGATGGCACTTGCAGCTCCACTCCCACTAGCTCCACTGTCGAACCCTTGTGAAGGGCTCCCTGGAAGTTCGTCATCAATGCCAAGTAGTGAAACATTGGACAAACAAGCAACAAAAGCTTCAAAGTCTGTGGTTTTAGGTTGCTTGTCCCAAGATCTCTAGTATACTCTTCCGTCTTATGCGTTAAGAGGCGCAAGTTGGAATGTACGTATACTAGATCCTCAGCCTTCTTGGATGCCAACATGGTGCGTTTGGCTGAGTGGATGAAGCCATAAGTACTCCAGTTTCGCTCTGCAGAAGAATTACTAGCCACCTATCACAAAAACAAAGTATTATTAATATAAAAAAGAGTGATATCATTTTAAATTTTAATTCTTAATTGGTAATTAAAATATCAAATAACAAGTTACAAACTTCATACCTGTGAGAGCAATTTGATCGCAACAAGTCGTAGGTACTTGGCATCATGGCCATGTACAATCCACCACATGATTGGATTCAAGGTGGCTTTGTCACAAAGAGCCTCTACCTCTCCCATGCTACCTCCTCCGATACAAACATCCCCATCTCATTGCGGATTGCACTAGATATAGTTGGATCAGAAACAACCTCCTAAATGTTGCCCTTGTCCCATTTGCAACCTCTTGGTCATCATATGGTGGCTGCCTACCAAGTAACCCAACTATTTCATTGTTGTAATATTTGGGATTTAAGGCATAAGCAAGGAGATGCAATGGGGTGGTCATTTTGTTCCACCTTTTCATGACCACACTTTTAACTTCATTATAAAACTTTTCCTCAGGGTCCTGCTCTTTGGCTTGTATGATATCTTTGATTTTCTCAAGCATGGAGTCAATGCCATCATATATTTCTCCAATGCAAGCACTATCTTTGTCTACAAATCTAATCATACTTAGAATAGGCTCCATGAAACTCAACAAATATTCAACTTTTGCCCACCAATCATCATCAAGGATCCATGTCTTTATCCTTTGGGCTCTCTTTGTATTTGTTTGCCTCCAAATGGTCCAAACATTGTCAATCACCATGCTACTCAAAGCATGTTTCACCTTCACAAGTCATCTCAAGACGAGTGTGTGAGAGGCAAACCTAGTCTCAACAACCTATTAAAAAAGAATGGAAACAATTTAATAACACAAATTGAAATTGATTTAAAATTAAATATTAAAATGAAAAACTTAAAAATTAAAAAGTAAAACTTATAAGTTATGACTCGTGAGTTGTTCCCTTACCTTCAACAACTCCAACTTTGAGAATCTTTTGAATATGGCTTGAGACATGTGATGGTTGGTGACAAACATCTGAATCTCGTTTGCCTCCATGTAGATTTTCTCAATCCATGTGAATTTTCTCAATCTTTCTGCAACATCAAATTAGGGAGTGTATTGCACATGGTGTCCAAAATATGTGCTCATACCTGCCCTCTACTATCAACCTTTTGCCTTGCAATTTTTGGCATTGTCTGTGATGACTTGGACAACGTTTGAGGGCCCACTGACTCAATAGACTCAATAGCCTCAATGAGAATATTTGCAATGAATTGGGCATCTTTTATCTCCCCTCACAATCAATAGCCTTCAAAAACATTGCCCCTTTAGGGCTTACTGCAATAATGTTGATGAGAGGTTTGTTTCGGGAGTCTTTCCATCCATTTGAGATAATAAACACTCTTGAATCCTTCCAGGAATCTCTAATTGGTCAGTAAAGATGTTTGTATGTGTTGCACTTCTTTTGCCAAAAGAGAAGTGCGAACCTTATTATAGTTGGGGTTTGTATTACTCTGTGGTGCCTCATTAATGTCTCTCGCCATCTACTGCCAATATGGTGACCTCAAGACATTGAATGGTAGCCCACATGCATATATACACCGAGCCACCAATTCATCTATAATTTCTCTCTTCTCAATGTTAAATGTTTTTTCTAAAGGCCCTTTTGTTCTCTTGCTTGATGGGGTATCTTCATCAAAAGGAGAATCAACTGGAACAGTTTCAACATTACTCTCAATGAAAGGATGAAATGATGGTGGTGGTGTTGGTGGTTTTCCCATAGTCCTCTGCTGCAAAGAAATGGTTCTAGAGCAAGCTCTTGCTATTTCAAAGTTTGCATCCTCTTGCTCTTTTAGGTACATGGCTATTGTATTCTTCTCCACCTTCTTACATGCTCTAATGCCTGTCCCCGATACCGTAGTTAGATGAGCTTTCAAATGGGTATACGAGGATTTAAATGTGGTGGCACAATGGGGGCACGTCCAAACACGGACACCACCACCGCAATGAGCTCTAACACTTTCACATGCCTCCATAAAGGAGAATGAGGATCCATTTTCACTATGGACCACTGTAACATTTCTTCCCTCACGATTTGCTCCCACATGCCCCAGTGGCTGAATTGGTACCATGACTATAGGCTTAATTTTTTTAAATATTTTTAAAAACATTGCTAAATAATTTAATTAAAAACAAAAAATACAAATTAGATAATTAATTTGTTAACCCATACACATCAATCTCTGATTCTGATCACCAAGTTTGCCATAAATGGTGCGAGGTGAGAGCATACACAGAGGGTAGACGTTTAAGTTTTTAATGAATTCAATTTAAAACTTTAAAATAAAAAACCGTAAACGAACACATTACTAATTAAAAAAACCAGTTAAACCCTAGGGCCTACATGTCAATCTCTGATTTTGATCACCAAGTTTCACATTTATTGATGAAGGAACATTTACGTAATAAATGGTGCGAGGTGAGAGCACCACGACAATGAGGGTAAACATTTAAATTTATAATTTAATTCAACGTGGTTTTTAAAACTAATTAAAATTAAAAAAACAAATACATCTGAACTAATTAAAAAAACAAAGTTATATAAAGGTCAATTAGCCCTACATGTCAATTTGAGAGCTTTATGAGAGCTGCTCCACATCACCAAGTTATTTGCATGATCTAAATGGTGCGAGGTGAGAGCATACAGGAGAGGGTAGACATTTAATTAAATGGTTAGGAATAACCGAACAAATTAAAGCTGGGTGAAATACTTTTAACACATTCAAAATGTATGTAAAATCAAATATAAATTAATATTCTTATATACCAAAATTAAAATAGCTAATCCCTTTAAAAGATATTAACAAAAATTGGTAAGATTTCGAAAAAAAAATTTAGATCATGTAATAAATATGAAAATTAGGCAAAGGCGGTGAATAATCAAAAATGATTGGTGGGTGGCCTTTAAAGCCATTAACAACATGTCATCCATTCATCCTTCATTGAATGCCATCAGTGTAAGTGAGGCCAGATTATCATTCGGTGAGGTTATTGTGTAAAGTGGCCAGATACGTGATCAAAATATGTTTAATTAACGGTGGCATTAACTCAAATGATGAAATGGATGGTTGGTAAGTTAAATGCCACGCATGTAACTCGTGAAATGGTTAGACTTTCAATCCCAGAGCTAGATCGGTAAAAATATTACAAAAATTAAAAAATTAACTTCGCCTTGTGGTGTGCAGCACAAACTCTCATAAAGTCGAGTTATTTTCAACTTCAATGAGACTAGGAGTGGATTGACCTTTATATCTCTTTTCCTTCGGGCATATTAATTAAACTCCTCAAGTTGTGAAAGCAACTTAATATAATTTCATTTATTTGCGAAGTGGATTATGATTAAGTTAAAATATTGTCTTTTGGTTTTAAACACTTGAAACCACGTAAACGGGTTATATAAAAAAAAAAAAAAAAAAATTGCCGCATCTTGGGGTTATGCGGGTGAAAATTCCAGCATTTAGGAATCATGTACGTTTGTCTCTTAGCGCGTTACATTTGGTATCGAGCCGGGGTTGAAGCGGGACCCTTAACAAGGCATGTGAACGCAGCGTGAACATTGACTTAGTACATGAATTTAATATTTTTGTAAAATATAAAGCCATAATGTTGATAATTATAAGTAATCCACCAAATGTTGATGGGTCCCTATGGCTCAAGATGATGCAATGAACTAACTCTGCCTTGAGACCATATGCAGGCTGAGGCGCGGATTGGGCGATGGTCTCTTCCCCATATAGACCTAGAATGTGAGGAATAAGATTAGATGAGCATCGTAGGCCCTTCACTACACCTGATTCTTGATGACACTCCAGATTTGTACATGATACAACGCGTGATGAGCCCTTAGTGAGGACGACTATGCGGACATAGTTTGAGAGCCATGTAGATGATGGGTGTATCTCGACACCATACGCAGCTAGGCAGAGAACTTCACATAAGTCAATCATGGTTCGAATGATTACCTCAATATAGAGGACATGGGGACGGATTTGACATAGGGATCTCTGGAGCCCTAGGCGAGCAGGAGGAGCATACAGAGAGATCTAGGATTGCATCTTCCACAGACCACATCGGGGAGATCCTGAATGACAAGCTACTACCATCTCCACTATTTTTAATACAGCGGTTTTGGGTTAGGAGGATATTTTTTGAAATTAGGATGCTATTGTTATAACTATGTAATTTCAATAAATAATTAGAAATTGCAAATACAAATTATACAATTAACTTTTGTTAACCCCTCACGTCTTGTTGCGATCCATCTTTGAAGGATGGAGACTACAATGCTTAAGTGGATTTGTTTTAACCTACACGAGGGAAGCTCCATTTTTTTTAAAATTATTCAGGAGATGTTAAATAATTTAAAAAACGGGTATTTACATTACTAATTGGAGAATTATACAATTAAACACCCCGAATGTTTCTGACCTCCGATCAAGGCATCGCCATAAATGATGTGAGGTGAGAGCATACACGAGAGACCTACTCGATTTAAATCGACTTAATGCGGGATTTAAAATTCATAGGTTACTAATTCGGGGCTCCGAACTTGGATCTAGGCTTGGCGCGGTGCGCATTCACACTCCTGAACATTGAGGCCGTGGAAAAGGCCATAAATGGTGACAGGGGAAGAGATGGGATACAGAGACGGGGTAGACGTTTAAGTTTTTAATGAATTCAATTTAAAACTTTAAAATTAAAAAAACAAATACATAACTAATTAAAAAATTAAACAGTTAACCCTACATGTCAATCTTTGATTCTGATCACCAAGTTCGCCATAAATGGTGCGAGGTGAGAGCATACACAAAGGGTAGACATTTAATTAAATAGAACTTCAATATTAAACTTTAAATACGAACAAATTAATTAATATTTTAAAAAAGTAAAATAAATAAATATTAAAAACAAAATAGATCATGAATTATGATCAATAATCATAAATGATGTGTTTGAAACACATAATTCATGATCATTGATCATTGATCACTAATCACATACAAAATATTGATTAAAAGATTTTAAAAGAAATGTTTGAATGCGTGAAAAATACGAAAATAATCTTCCTTGTTTATAGACTTGTAGTTGATCCTTCTCCTTCTCTCTCTCCTTTCCTTCAAGCTCTCTCTCCTTCAAGCATTTGTTTTCGAGGCCTACTTGGTACCATGGTTGCATGTTACATTGCTTTATTTTGCTTGTCATTGTTTACACTTGTTTGTGGGCTTTGCCCTTTGTCTTGTGTGCACACTTGTCTACTTTTGGCTTAGTCGGCCTTGATTGTCTTGCGACATCGTGAGTGATGTCCCATGTTTGTAACCCGCTTTTCACGATTTACATTATCTTCTTGCATGGTTGTCTTCTTGCATCTTAGATCACACATTGTCTACTAGCTTACATTTTACATGCATGTTTGCTTGTACTAACACTTGTCTCCTAGCCACTTGTTTTCGTGTGCCTTGGTTTCTACCAAGCACACTCCCTCCCCTCTGGGAGGATAGAGTTTCAACATAGATCGGTCCTCCTTTGGGGTGCATACTCCTTTAACGACGTCGCATGCACCCCAAACAAGGGGGCATCATTTGGGTGAATCAATCGCCCCATACACGATCTACAATCACAGTTCAACACGGCATAGATTAGTACATCACAGTCATCGGCATCGAGCCAGGGCTCACATCCGAACTTGGTCCTTATGATAAGCATGACACCACGCCTTAAACCCGAACAATAGTGCCTGGCACCCTTGACCCTTCATGAACGCCTATAGCAATTACAGATTTCTTGATGCAAGCAAGACACGTCTGGACACTTCATACAACGTCTTTTACAGGGAAGATAGTCCTTAGCACCTAACATACATTCAGCATTCAACACTTTCTTTTTCGACATTGGGTCGGAAATGGTCGAACTGGATCGGATTTTTACACACCATCTACAGTGGTGTTCTACATTCACGGGAAGTAGTTAAAGGTTGGAGGATGACACCAGACTTTTCTCCCTACACTTCTTCCATTTCATTGGCATGAGATCGCCCAAAACTTGCAATGACACACAATGGGTGAGATCGCCCAAAAACTCGGTCGTCAACAACATCTACATGATCCTTTCTACACTCTTTCCTCATCATGGATCAGTGCACATGTTCCTTTTTCACATTTTCAACATTTTACATACTTTTTATACATATACATGTGTATTTGACTACTTGTTCGTTATTCTCTTTTGCAGGTCCGTCCGTATGGGAAGTGGTAGTCAACATCATACAACATCACACACATCGGCATTTGACATCGACAAAGGCACATTCACGACATCTACAACATGTGTTTCGCCCTAAAGGGTCAATCATCTCATCACTTTTTGCACTTTCTCATCTTTAGTCTCCACACTCCGTCTTTTTATCACTCCATGCTTTTCTTTGTCTCTCAACGCTTTTTTCCATCAATCTTCATGGTTATTAGGTACGCATCTCTATCTACTTTATGTTATTGAGTTTTCTCTCAACAACATAAAGTGGGGGCAAATGTAGACACAAAATCACGCACTTTAGGTAATTATCTAGTCCTAATTACATACTACTATTCATATGATTCCTAAGAAAAGTACTAATTAACCCATGTCTTTGGCCATTTTCTTTTGCTTTCTATTGTTACCTTAGGTCTTACACTCTTCCTTGCTCAATCTATCTTTTTACTCTTCGGTATTTCTCATCCAGGACACCAGCCGCCCAACTTAGACGCCGGCGATCAGGCGCTCCCATCCCCTTTAGGCGCCCTTGACCTCTTTATACTTTGTTCACATCTTTTGGGTCATTTCTAGCCATTTGAGCATCTTTTTGGTAGTCGTCCTTTTCGGGGTTAATTATGAAATTCAAGCAAGGAATCATATAAATATAAAATTATGTGATCATAATAAGGTACCAAGCACTAAGCATTAGCTATCACCACCTAAGGTTACATCCAAAGGCTATTCAAAAGCATCAAAGCATCCATTCAAGGGCAAGGGACTGCATTATTCTGCATACACTTCATAGGAGGATTCTATTATATTCCATGTACAAATCTATTACATTTCTTTACATTTAGCTATTTGCTTGTTATCCAAGTGTGACACACACAAGAGCCATCTAGGGCACGATTCACACACACACACATAGAACTACATTAGGTCTGAGATGTAATGCAGCGCTCAATCATAAGATCACCATTTGTGGATGATTGAGGACAGTCCAACCCCTCATTTTGCATCTTTCTTTTTTAGGATTTGATTTTATTTGAGTGTTTCGCAAGTCAATACTTCATTGCAGGTTTCCAGTGAGCTCGGTGATCATTGTGCGACCTCGTAGCGACCAAAAGCGAAAAACAACGAACAACTTGCGCCCTGGAAAAGATAATTTTCTGCCCATTTTCGCAGTCACAAGTTCCTGTTTTTGATATGTAGCGCGCGTGGCGCCCTATCCGATATGTTCCTCCAAATCTACATTTTTTTGGGTCTTTGTGCGATGCTCTTGCCTTCCTATTTACTTGGTCAACACTTTGGCACGATCTAGTTTTCACTTTGCGAATCAACTAAGTCCCTCTTTCTCCTCCTTGCAACTAGGGTTTCACATTTTATTGCTTAGTTTGCTTGAGTTAATTTTTGTACTTAATTGTTTATTTATTTACTACTACAATAGCAATTAGATTAAGCATTTATTATCCATATTTCGATTAATCAATAATATATGGTTTATTCCTATTTATTAGGCAAGAACTTAAATATTTTTTGTATAGTCGTATCAAGACGTATCAACAAATTAGAATAAAATCATAGTTACCAAATAAGGCTGAATCTACAAAATCCAACAAGATCATGCAAAATCCGACGAGAACTGGATTTTTCAACCGTCCTAGATAAGTTCGGTCTAGGTCAGCCATGTTTGTATTTGAAAAAAAAATCACCAAAAATAGCCACCAACAACCTTATATATTATTTAATATTAAAGATAATAGCATTTTACTTTACGTTATTGATTGTTTTCATTTTATCTGTCAGTTTTGCATATTTATAAAATCATGCTAACATACAAATGTATATATTTCGGAACGAAATTTTTCCAAACGTTTTCAAGAACTGCATATTTTTTTTTTGGATTTCCACACTTGATAACTATGAATAAAACAAGTAAAATTCCTAGTTTGTATGACTACGTAAAGTGACTTGAGACCCTCTCACCTGCTCCTAAGACAAGTCAAAAAGAAGAGGCTAAGTAGATGCAAAAGGTTCAAGGGTAATAAGCACACCATAAGGACAACAAGCACTTGTGGAAATTTAATACCTGAAGGTATGGCCAAAAACATACTCCAATCTATAGTCCCAAAGCTAAGCAGATAATTGTTTTTAACTGGTCCGTGTGTGACCCTATGAAGGAAAACACCATAGGTCAAACAATTAAGACACCCCATGGAGGGGCTAAGTAGGAGATCGAGATTCCAAGACAAACACCAATTTTTATGCTTCTCACGATGGCCCAAATTTTGATGAAAATACTAAAACACTGTGGCATTCAGCCATAGCGTGGCAAAGATGTAGTATTACTTTTAAGTTTTATGCATGTTGATATCAATGTTATTATTACAGTAGATTATTGGAAGGATCAAAGATCTTAAGATCATTGATATTAGTTGTAAATAGTGGTCTTAGAGATTTGTTGTATGAGGATGGAATTTTTGAGATGGGTGCTGAAATTTTATCTTTGTAAATTGCAGTATTCAAGAATCCTAGTTTTATCCAACTCATGCACTATGCAAGACATACGTTTTCTTTTCTAATACAAACAATTGATTTTTATTCCAAAGAAAACGAGTTACATATCCATAAAATACACAATGTTCATCAATGTTACATATCTTTTCTAGTGGTCATCAATGTTCCCCACACATCCACCCACCTACCCCAAAAGCTTTTTTTGTCTCAATCCTAACAATAGGTCCCAAGCTCTAAGTTTTTGAGTCCTCTTCAAAAATGAAAATTTGCACAAAGCTACAACTTGAGATGTGAAGTAACCAAGAAGATCTTAGCGGGAGATAAACTGCAAAAGCTCAAGAAATTTACAGAAAAAATAAATGTAAACATAACAATATTATTATTTTGCAAATTGCATTTCTCATCTCTCAAGAACGTACATGAGAGCCTATTATATAGGATTTACAAAGTGGTTACTCACAACAATAAGACGATTGGTGGAACCAATAATAGACTAAGTCCAATCTACCCAAAATCAAGAAATAAACTAATTACGAAAACCAAATGTCAATTAGTTGCAAACATGACCCAAATAACATGTGCTGGAACATATCTAACAAACTACCTAAAGGTAGCTTACCAAGTGTGAACAAGGAACTAACAAGGAGGTAAAATTACTGTGTTAAATAATCAATTAACCTACCTAGTGAACACTTACGCCAACACCCTCCCTTAAATGGAGGTTTAGGGAAAAACAAATAGAAGTGGGTCCCGGCTAGTAGGCCTAATAAGGTACCCACATAAAGGCATGAAAAAAGGACTTCAAATAGAATGCCCCGAAGTACAACTTATTTCACCCCAAGCAACACTCGCAATTGAAGGTAACGAGAAGAAGCCAAGGGTTTGGTGAAGATATCGCCAACTTGCTCAGTTGTAGGAACAAACTCCAAGCGAACAACTCCATCTTGGACCGGTTGTCATATGAAGTGTATGTGAATCTCAATATGCTTGGTGTGTTGATGTGCAATCAAGTTGTGTGCAATCTTAATAGCACTTTGGTTATCACACCAAATCAATATGGGAGCCTGTTGTGGAAATCCGAACTCACCAAGTAATTGTCGAAGCCAAAGAGCCTCTTGTCTAGCCTTAATAGTACCTTTGTACTCTGCCTCATTCAATGACAATGCAATTGCAGTTTGTTTCTTGAACGCCCACGGAATTACCAAATCCAAGGTGAAAGATGAATCCAAAAGTAGATTGGCGGGTATCAACACATCCACCCCAATCCGGGTATGTGAATCCCACAATATCAAAACATCCCTACGATGTGTACTGAATGCCAAAATTCAAGGTTTCCCAAATATAGTGCAAAATATGCTTGGCTACTAGCCAACGACTCATGAGGCTTGTGAGAGAATCGAGAATGCCTACCATCTATACAAAGTGGCATCTACCTGACTTAGTTTTACAATCAGCAGTCAATTGAATACCTAATTGATATGGCATGGGAGTTGGCTTGCAATCAACCATGCCAAAGCGACATTGAAGCAGATCAATGGCATACTTATGTTGTCCAATAGCAATCTTTGTAGGAAACCGATGAGTCTCGGAGACCAACATAGTAGTGCAAAAGTCCTAGATTTGTCCTGTCAAAGTGAGCCTTCAACTTGTGCTTGATGTCATCAACCAAAGAGTTTGAATTGCCTGTGAGTATTATATCATCAACATAGAGCACCAAAATCAAAAACTCCTCACCATTCATTAGTATGTAAACATTGTGATCAAACTCAAAACGGTAAAAACCAACACTCAAAAGTAGATAATTGTGCATCTTCTCATATCGAGCCCAAGGAACTTATTTGAGTCCATAGAGAGAACGATGGAGTCAAGAAACAAATGAAGAATCTTGCATTAAGCCCTAAGGTTGTTCCATATAAATCTCTTCGTGGAGATCGCCATGCAGGAAAGCACTCTTCACATCCATCGATAAACTGCAACCGGTGAGATGTGCAAGGAAGAGAACAAGGCGCACAGAATCCATCTTTGCAACAGGAGCAAAAGTCTCAAAGTAATCCACTCCTTCGACTTGTGAAAACCCCTTAGCTACAAAACGAGCCTTGTACTTATCTACAGAACCATCAATTGCATATTTGGTCTTAAAGACCCATTTACAACACACAAGTTTCCTTCCTTAGGAAGAGGCACTAACTCCCACGTGTTATTCTTTGTGCATAAGAACTTCCCACTCTAGTTGACCTATTGCCTCGGAGAAAACAATATTGGATCAAAGAAATAACTTGCCTCAACAGAGCCACTCCAGAAGCCACAGATCGAGTATGACAAAGATCCACAACACCAGACGTCTTAGATCGGGTGCAACAAGGATCGCCAATATTACCAAAAAAATCACCAACTACTTGCAAGGTAGATTGTGCCCACTTAGGCATGGGCTATGGAAGAGGAGGTGGTGGAGCAGATCCACAACAAGGTCTCCATCAACACTATCATTAGCAAAATCAGAAAACAAGTTCTCCCTCTGATGCAAAGGAGAACTAGGAGAAGAATCAGAAACAAGTGCCAAGGAGTATCGGTCTCAACAACATGAACATCTCGCCAAAACAATACATTATGAGTAATTGGATCAAGAAAGCGGTAGGCCTTCACATGCTCATAGTGACAAAAAAAAATGAGCTCTTGGCTCTTCTTCTCCACTAATTTGTGTTTATCATCAAAAACAAACACCAAGCCTTGCTTCAAAAAATCGAAAGCCTTACATCCATAGTAGAGGTGAGCGGGCAGCATTGAAAGGGATATCTGCATCATACCACCATCTAGCAATGTATTCAAAAGTTGTTTCTTTGTATTGCTTCTTCCAATGGTTATCCAAGGTGGGTTGATTTTCTGTTGGCATGGAGGCACTAGCAGGTGTGGAAGATGGAAAAAAGCTTTGAATGGTCTTTCTTTTTTGAGGTCGGTTTTCTTGACTATGAGTGGATGGGGGAGGCATATATCGAAAGGGGTTTCTAACATGGACAGAAGGGTCAAAGCAAGATCCTTCAACACTCAAGGCATGTTCCCTCCTCCCTATTTCAGCTTCCATCTCTTTTTGCCTAGCCTTCTCTTCTCTATGTTTTTCAAGCAAGTTTTTCATTTCCAACCTAATGGCATCAATATCAAGTGCATCACATGGGGTAACTTGGCCTCTTTGA